>JABGLZ010000501.1:119320-145073 GCA_014705045.1 Colletotrichum theobromicola | reverse complement strand
GTTTTTTTTTTTTTTCTTTCCTCAGAAGCAAGGTGTGTCGAGCCGAGAGACCGTGCCTGTGCCTGCCTTGCCTTGGGCCTTGGGTGGTGGTCGACCCATGGGCCGGCCCATGTGCGTGTGGTGTGCCTGCGGTGGTGTGGTACCGTGCCGGCGGCCACCTTTCCTGTTCTTTCCCCTCCCCTCTCCTCTCCTCTCCTCCCCTCTAGCATTTTTTGTCCAAAATTCCTCTCAATTGCAACGCCGTGGTGGGTTGGGTGCCGAAAGTTTTGCATTGTGGTGCGGCGCCTGGCGCGTGTGTCGACCGCTAGACCGGAGTGGACAGTGGACATTGCGCACGTTTAGTGGGCTCTCGCATGGGCAGGGTGGCAGGCCCGGTAGCAGGCGGGGCACCTTAGCTGCCTGGGTTTTGGCAGGCTGCACCGCTGCTGCCAGGAAGGGGAGCTAGCTTTTAGCGGGTAGAGTGGACGGCCGAGGTGTCGAGTGTGGACTGTGGAGAGACTGGGGGGCACGTTGCTCGCTCGCTGATGTGCTTGCAGCCTGCAGATGTGCGAGTGCAACGTCCAAGCCGGTCCCTGCTGCTGGTGCTGGTGCTGCTGCTTGCTGGCCTTTCCCGAGTGTCACTGTCAAGTCTTAGCACTGAAGCCTGCTCGCTGTAGGCAGGGCAAGGAAGGGCAGCCAAACAGATCACAAAAGTGACCGAAACCCGAACCTCGGGCATCGAATCCGTGGTGCACACATCACAGGAACATGATTCCCGCCATCTTGGCTGCCTTTCAATCTCAAGCTCCGAGAGCCACCCGAGGGCCACAGGGTTCGGTTCGGTTTGCAGATGGCCGTCCGGGGTTGTGTGCCGCACGCAGTATGAGAGAGATGACGACGTTCATCCTCTACCCTCTAGGCTCTCGTTGCATCCCGATGCTTCCTCCTCCTCATCCATCGGCACAGCCAAAACAGGCAATCGTCGAATTCCCCGACCTTCGGCCTCACTTCAGAGACAGTCGTGGAATGTCTTACAAACATTCATTTCCAACAAGGCAAGTAGGTCCGCTATCAACGTCCGATCGTCCCAGTTTCAGGGGTCCCCGCACCACCACCGACGTTCAAACTCCAGAAACGGCTGCCGTAGCCTACGTGCTCCCCCTCCAGAGTCCAAGGAAGGGAAAACCGCGCCATTCTCAGACACGACCTCCACGACCGCCAAAGCTTGCACGGGCAGACTGACGGCTGTGGTGGTCGACACTCGACAGGGAATCGAGCTGCTGCTGCAGTTACCCCCGAGGAGTCCACAGCCCTAACTCTGCAGCCGCCGGGGGTTGGGGGACCTGGATATCCCACGCGTTCGGCCACCATTACCACCACGACCTGAGAACCAGCAGTCCACAACATTGATACGGATAGACCATTAACAACTCGTCACCACCTATCCAAATCCTCAGTAGTGGTGCCCCTCCGCCGATGGCCCTGGTCTCCTCGACCCTCGTCTCTGTGCGTGTGCTCCTCCGCCGCAGGCTCCCCTCCACGTCCAGCAAAAGAAGCTCCGCTCTCTCACAGACACCCATGCAAGACCGCGAGGATGAAAAAAAAAAAAAAAGGTGACCAGTAACAACGCAGCTCCCCAATGGCGGGACAAATAACTATTTTACACGTGAATTACGCCTTATCTCTCCCCCTCCCACGTCATGGCTCCAAATCGTTCGATTTTATGCTCCAGAAACGCTAATTTTGCACTCCATGATTTCGCATCCAACCCGAGAGAGAAACCTGGGAGCCACTTTCCGGAGTCTCTGTAGTCTCTTAGGTGGACTTTGGCAAGTTGCAATGGCAAAGACAAACCACCTCTTGGCTGGCGTTTGCCTCTCGGTCCGCGCCTTTCAACATGGCTCTCCCGCTATTACACCTTCTCAACAGCTCAACAGAGCCTGTGTTGCAAGCACCCACCCGGGCACTCGAACAGACTCTGTTGCACCGTGGCATCGAACACCCCTGGTCTCGTCCAAACAACGAGTCAAATTTCCACAGCTCAGCACTTGAACTTGGGGATCATACTTCGAAAGCCAAGAGATTCATCCAACCTTTCCTCTCGCACGAGCGTTCCGTACAAACCTTGCGTGTGCAGCGACCCCTACAACCCTCCCCCATCCCTCCCCTTCACCCGCGCCCGTGGTAATCCCCAGACTTTTTGGTGCTTGATATGCGGTTTTTGTGATGTGTCAGCCGGTTTAGCTTCACCTGCCACGGCCTCCGGCGGTCTACAACGGGCGCAACTACCAACCACATCACCATCCTCTCCTTCAAAGACCATAACAGCAACCAATTATGTTTGGAACAACTCATACTGCCAATCACTTCGGTGGTTCGGGGATTACTCCATCCAGGAAAGAAAGCAGAAGACTGGGCCTTGGCCGCGCAAGACACGCCCAACGGCCAAACACAGGGCAGCACACCATCACCACCACCGCCCAAAAAAAGAACGAGAAACAAGCCTTTCCCGCGCGGTCTTCACGGCGTCGGCGCCCCGATCCCTGCCACCCACCCACCCCTCCCATCTTGTCCTTCTTTTCACTCCGAGACACAGAAAAATCTCGACTGAGATGTGCAGCCTGCATCGAACGATTCTGCGGGCTACCGGAGGTCGGAGTCTTGTGTGCCCATTGGCGCCTGAACCTTCTGCGCAGCCGCGCCCGAGAAAGCAATCATGGCTGCTGCCCATTCAACCCCCCGCGGCGGCACATTGAACTCCCCGGGGGCAGAGAGGGTGTGGTCGTCAATTGGGCCTTCTTCTTCCTCGTCATGCTTGACCAATTAGATGTTATTTGCTGAATGAAGATAGCTTGCTGCATACTGGGCAGCAGAAGGACACAACGCAGCGCAGCGGAGACATCGGAGGCCAAGGAAAAGACGTCGTATCCCTCTGACAAGAAGCCCGTTTCCCGCCCGAACCATACCCAAAAACACTTCCAGGGAGGAAAGCCGACCTGGGTCCCAGTGGTCGTGCATCGCATTGCATCAGATGCGCCGGGGGGGTTCGACTACGCCCTGGGGCACCCCCCAGCATTACCTGCCATACAGGGCAACCCGACGCCAGGGAGGAACGTCTTGTCTGCCCTCGACTCGAGTCTTCCCCAGGCAGTTTTGATGTTTGCGGGGTGTGATTCGTCGTTGAATCCCCGGGGGCTTTCGACTTCAGCTTTTTTTCTTTCTTGCCAAACACCGTGACCGCTTATGGCAGAACAGCCATGTCTCCCCTGATATTAACTCAAATCTGCAGAACAGGCCGTCAAGGACGTTGACGCCATCAACGGCAGGGCGGGACCGCGCTTCGCACTCCTCCGTAGCTCTCGAGCCCCTCGTCGTCTCCTTCCGGTTGTAGACGGCCGCCGCCGCCGCCGCCGGTGCGGTGCGTGGGTGCGTGGGATGTGCCGCCGATAGCGGCGCTCCAAGCGTTTGTGCCGTGGAGCTCCACTGCGCGCGCTCTCTTTCTCTGTCTCTCGACTCAGCAGCACTCAGTCAGTCCCCGGTCTGCATTGTCAAACTTGTTAATTGCTCCTCTTGGCGCCGCCTCCCCTCGCCCCCCTCTCCGTTGTCGGGACTCGGTAACAGGGAAACGGCTCAGAGGTGTGATCGGCTTTGCGCCGTTTCTGGGCACAGCTCGTCCGATGTCTGTTCCTGCTGCATTCCCGACGCGGGCGGCTGGGCGGGATCGCCGCTGGCGCGGGTTTGGGTTTGATTGAAAGACCTGACCCGGTCGAGCTATCCGGTTCCTCCTCCACTAGCATAGAAAACTCTGGAGGGGGAAAAAATCCCGAGGCGCGGGCCACCGTTTTGAGGAATACCTACCCGCTCCCCGCATGAAACCGCCCGGTCCGGTCGGGGTTGAATCATTATTAATCTGGTTGACGACATGCGGTTTTTAGCGGCCGTGGAGTGTCGGCGACCGACTTGTGGAATTGCCACGCTTTTCCCCTCAGATAAACCCATTTCTATTCATGAATCTGCGCGACTCGAGTCTTGCTCGTTGAGGCGAGTCTGGGAATTATATCTGGTGCACATCATCCCAATTTTAGTAGACATTATCGTCTGCTCACAGCCTCCACATTGTTCAGGCCCTGTGCGACAACCGGTTCTGAACGCCCGTCACGGCTCTCGTGAATTTCCAAGTCACCAGCCGCCAGCTATCCAACCTGCCTCCTAGACCCTTAAGGCATTCTTCATCCAGAGGCTCTATGAAATGTCCCCGGGATCCTGCAAAGACGCTTTCATGCAAATTTCAAACCTACTATTTGTGGTAGAGTCGGTTTCCATAGTCTCTTGCCCTCGCGGGCCCTATTAGTATCGTGCTTGGCCGAGACACCTAGCACTCCTGGCAAGCAACTACGATTGCCCCTTTTCAGGAGCCCCGGGCTAAAAATTGTCAGCAATAGCCTGGGACTCTACTGAATTTCTTTGTAAAATTGCAAATCACCAAAGACAGTTTCCCCCACAGAGGAGCAAGGTTTCCCAAATTTTGTGTTTCTATTCTCTTTGCTCCTAATCCCCCTCCTCTTCTTCCCCTCCGGCGACCTGAACAAGACCGCAGCTTGGACGAAGTCATTTTGGGGAAGAGCCTTCTCACCTTCCATCTCGAATGAGGACTTCGACTCTTCAAGTGGGCGCGGTTTTCATATCGCGGCAGTGACGGTCTTTCGCAAAACAAGTCTCATGAGACTTTCAGATGCTGTTTTCCATCCTATCATTTTTTTCACCTGCATAGAAGCACGTCAAAGTAGTCCTAGTTTACTCCCGCAGTGAAGTAAGGTCTCCAGGGCTCCTCACGGAGGGACAGCCTTCAAGCCTGGACCGTCCAGCCGTGCTCCAACTATCCCATCGGCGCCACCATGTTCTCCCTTCCCAAATTATCTCAATTCTCCTAGCACACGCTGCTGCGGCGGATATTGCAGATTCTAACGCATTTGGTGCTCTCGTCGTAACCCTCTACGCAGTTGCATCTCCCGGTGTTGAAGATGGTGCAGCAGCACGACTAAAGCATGTGATAGTCAGACGCAGACAGAAGCTTGGGAAGTTCCCGAGACACCTTGGCTCAAAGTGAGCCTTTCTCCTACAGCTGGCAGGTTGCCTATGTGGTTGACTGGTAGATCGCTACCCCATAAACACTCGCGATGCAGAATTGTATATCAAGCCTTGAGGCGTAGCAACAACTGTCAACGACAATCTTGTCTTCATGCCCCGAAAGCCCGCGGATCAAAATTTCCGCATGGTCGAGAAGATGATCTCCGCCGCCTGCTCCGCCAAGGCATAAGTCGCGACCTGCAAGTTCGCCGAGACGGAGACCGGGAAGACTGAAGTGTCAACAACGCGGAGTCCAGAAACGCCAATGACGCGCAGGTCTGTATCAACGACTGTACCCATCGATGCCGTTCCGGCCGGATGGTAACATCCACTACGCAAGAATCAGCACTGTATCCACAACTCCACCGTCACCGTAGGACTATACATACCCGGCCATCTCCCGCACTCGGGCGTCAATCTCTTCGTCCATCGAGTCCACCGTCAACGGGCTGGCAGCCAGCTCCCCGGCGATGACCTCCCGGCCCAGCACCGTGTCGTTCGAGGTCAGCAGCCTGATGTTGCGGCGGATGGTCTCCCGCGCGGCGTAGCGGTCCACGGCCGTGCCCAGGAAATTCGGATCGATGAGCGGCGCGTCGTTGATGTCGGCGGACCGGATCGTGACGGAGCCGCGGGCGGAGTTGATGAAGACGACGGAGATCATGAGCACGGCGGACCCGTCGGCTGACACCCCGGAGTACTGTAGCAGGTGCGAGGAGTGCGCTCTGTCTTGCTTGAGCAGCGGGTGCGCGGCGGGGTCGGCGATCGGGCCCTCGTCTTCTTCGATCGCGGTCTTGAGGCCGTCTTTGGGGAGCGAGACGACGGTCATGAAGTCGATGAAGGCTCCTTGGGTGTACTGGGGCTGGTTGAACGTCGGGTTGCCGGACTCCTTGGCGTAGCCTGCGGAAGCGTTCTTCAGCTGCCAGACGGTGGGGATGAGGACGTGGTCGTGGAAGTTTTGGCCGACTGCGGGTTGGTCGAGGACAACCGGGATCTCGAACTTGCTCAACGTTTCGGCGGGGCCAATGCCTGACAACATCAAGATTTGCGGTGTCCGGTAAACTCCGGCAGCTAGGATGGTCTCGCGACAGAGAATTTGTGTTCCGTTTTCGAGTTGAACACCGCGGGAGACGAGATTACCTTTGGCTGACTTCTCAACCAGAACCTTGGCAACAAGACTGTCGGTCAGCACTGTAACCCCATCGAGAGAGTACCTGAGGGAAGCCAGTTGTCTCTTTCCCTTGTCGCGGTTCTCTTGCAGGTCTGCAACACCCAGGTTGTTTCCCGCGTTGTTGTCGAACTGAGATAGCGCATCGACGCCTAGCTCTTTCCAGGAGTCGAGTAGGGCGTCACGCAGAGGAAACACTCTATCAGTAGAACCGGGAGACTGGGTCTTGATAGGACCGCTGTGGCCATGCGCCAGAGGGTTTGTCGAGTTGTCAAAGATCGTCTCAGTCTTGCGCATATACGGCAGCTGGCCCTCATAACTCCACCTCTGATCGCCAACTCGCTCGGCCCAGATGTCGTAGTCAACCTTGTGACCACGAGCCCACGCAGCTGGGATAAGGATCAGCAATCCGGGCCATACGGCAGCGAAGTCTCACTTGCGTGCTTACCTCCATTGATTATCGTGCCACCTCCTAGGCCCTTTCCCACGGGTGAGACGATCTCTCGGTTGTCGAGGTTAACCTGTGGTACCGATGAAAAGCCCCAATCATACTCTCCGCCAATGGCGCTGCTCATGTCGATCCATTCAATGTCCTCAACGGCATGAGTGTTGGGACCGGCTTCGATGAGCAAAATCTTGAGGGACGGGTCCTGCTGGAGGAGTCGGTTCGAGACGACAGAGCCGGCGATGCCTCCGCCCACCACGATGCAGTCCCAAAATTGCATGGTGTTGGGTTTCGGTGCAGACATTAAGACAAAGGAAGATATTCAAGACTTGGACTACAGGTAGAAAACAAGAGCTTTGTCGTGTAAATAGGGGCGAGTATCGGTATTTAATAAAACATATGAGATTCATGGGCCAGTAGGATATTTTGTCAAAAGAATAAAAAGCTACCATCAGCTTATAAGGCTTCGTAGGAGCATTGAACAAATGCGTACTTCATTTCCGCGTGATCCGCTTGTCACAGTGATCCTTGAGATAGCTGCAGGAAACTGCGAGTGGGCTGTTTTCTGCATGTGTACCTATCACTCGATACGCAGAAGCATATTTCCTCGATGCAACTTAGCTGCATTGGAACCCAGCTCCCTGGTTTCTTTTACCGAGAAAAGACTTGGCGTAGCATGCTACCACATCGACTTAGCTAGACTACACGACACATAGCCTGGCTCAGGCTCGATATGTTTGGATCAGGCCGTGTCGGTGCACATTACCTTTGGCATTGATGGCATGGTATTCTTGCCCCAATTTCTCTAAAGCAACTCATTTGATTTGGATGATTGACAGAAGCGACGCCTTAATACGTCTATGCTCAGCTGCCTGGCTCGATCAGAGCATCTAGGACGCTACTTAATCTCTATCAGTTCTTCGCCAAGTACCGGCTAGGTTCCGCGATCTGGGTTATGATCCCGCGCAGAGTCGCTTGGTGAACTATGTCACCCCCTAGATAATCTCTCTTGCATGCAGACCGGGGGGATTTGAGGTATTCAGACCAGTCTGGCTTCCTGAAGAGGGCTAGCATATACAGCCGTACTCGGTTGCGTTGGTTCAATGTTGCAACGAAGACAGGCAATTGTGGAGCCGTGGGCTTGGAGTTGCAGGGGTTTGCTGCTTGACCCGACGACTTCAGAGAACCTGTCTGGTGCAGATAAATGGAAAACGAGTTCTTTAGGACAACGTGACGATAAAAGCTCTTGGACTGTTCGGAATGGTTCAGGACAGTCTTCATCGGGAAAAACATCTGCATTGGCTCTGGAAGAAACAGTTATGTAGAAATGAGAAGGAGTTTGGCCGCTCGCAGGCATAGTCTCGAAGCAATGACTGTGTTATCCCATGGCTTCTAGCACCAGCCGCGCTGAAGTGGTGTATCTATCGTCCAAGCAGTGTATGTCTTTCATCGAAAGTGTTAACAAGCCGGAAGGGGGCAACTTGGAGGCGATTGATTCCCTTCTATTCGATGTCCAACAATAGTCTTTGACTACCACCACCGACCAATGTCCGCACACCAACAGGCATCAAGTGTGGTCAAAGTTGGCATGAAGCCAGATTGGTCAACATTTGTCTCATACCCAAACTCATGGGTTTGAGCAGATGTCGGACCGTGATGTGAACCAGTCTTGGGAAGTGCGAGGCGACTCGAAATTGAGCCAGGCCTCGCCTCAAGGCCGTGCCTTTGTGAGATTTGCGACTTCAGAAAATTTAGGCCCGAACCTCTAGATGATGTCGGCATCGGGGTCACAAGCCCAATTGCGATAGAAACATAGGACAACAAGTCTTCATGTCCTAAAAAGACAAGGAAGGGGGTGGGAATCGATGACGTCACTTGCCGTGGTAAAATGTGAATGGACGTTATAGTGATTGGATGTATTTGCAACCGACAAGGCTAATATTTACAGGCTTGAACTGGATAAACACGCTATTTACAACTTCATGTTCATAGTGGAGTTGATCTCGCCAAAGCGGATGTTGCTGAAAGTCACCTCGGGGTTGGCCTCAACCTTGACAATGGAGTCGGGGAATCCCTCGGTAGCATTGCAAGGGCCAGCGGTCTTCTGGTCAAGCCACTCCATAGCCGTCGCGTCGTCCCACCAGATACTCATGGCCAGGACCATGCCGCGGCTCATGGACTCGCCCATACCGGTCATGCCACCCAGGTTCATGAACTGGTCGGCACCAGTGGCCTTGCAGTAGTCGTCGTTCATGAAGTTGATCTTCGGGGGACCCGCAATGTTGACGACGTTGCTGCTGACAACCTTGCCATCCTGGATGTACAGGCGGTGGAGGGACTTAAGCTTTCCGTCCTGGGCGGGGAACTGCGTGACGACGGTGAACTTCCTGGTCGTGTCGACCTTGAAGTTGGCGCCCCTGCCGTAGAAAGTGGTGTCGTTGCCGCCGACCTTGTACGGGTTCCACGAGCAGCCGGACTTGTCGCAGACGCCGGCCTTCTCGCACTCCTCGCCGGTGCACTGGTACAGACCGGGCTTGTTGCAAGTGTGAGGCGCAATGTGTGTGGCGCGGGAGTTGGCCTCCCAGATATCGAGCTCGTTGCAGCACGAACCCTTGCCCTCAATGTTGCCCTAGAGACTTTTGTTAGTCGAGATCCCCTAGCGTGTGCGTTAGTCCAAGTACTTACGACTCCGTTGATGAAAGACGTCTTGAAACATTGAGCATCGCAGTATCCGGTGCCGTAAGCGGGGCCGGCTTTGTTCAGCATGCTGGTGTTCTTGCCGCCGTCGGGCAGCATCTCAGAGAGGTACAGGGCGCTGTTCATGCCACACGGCAGCTTGACCATGTCGACGTCGAAAGTGAACTCGTTGCCGGTGAGATGCAGCATCTCATAGCGCTGCTTGTTCTCCTCGAGCAGGTACACACGGGGCGAGACCTTGTTTCCGTCCTTGAGGATCTGCATGCGGAGGTCAGTGCCCGAGGTCGTGACACCCTTGTCCGCGTAGTCGGTGATGCCCTGGATGATGCAGTTCTTCGCACAATCCTCGGCGTTGGGGCAGGCGGTAACGTTGGGCGGGTTGTTGCCAGTGAGGCAGCTGACGCCCTCCTTGGTGTTGATTTGATGCTGGCTGGAGTCGGCCACGATGAAGTTGGTCTTCTTCACGCATCCGTCCTTGACGGTGCAGCGGAATGTTTCAAGCTTGGGGTGGTTATCGGTTGCATTACCAGGCGTCTGACCGGCGACGATGCTGGCAAGCAGAAGAGAAGCGGAAAGAATGGATAGAGCCATTGTTGGCAAATTGTTCTAAGAATGCAGATGCTGAGTTGGTCAACAGGTTGCAAGAAGCGAAGGAACGAATGACAAGAGAATGCTGAATGCTGAGAGTCAACAACCAGAGCCATCTGATGTGGCCGGACGACCTAGCTATATACTTTTGATGAACTGCATGATTATCAGATGCTGATTCGTAAGTCCTTCCACCATCAAACGAGTTTCAGTCACCACGCGGAGAAGCCCAGAGACGATGCCCATGACAAGCTTTCGGGCCAAGGTGGCATAGCTCAGGGGTAAAGGGGGGCCACTCTAAATCCTTCAGTAAGGGTTCTTGGCCGAGTGCCTTACAAACGGTAGCCGTAATCTAAAGTCTCTACTAGAGGCTCAAGTGGTAAAAAGGCTGCGTAGGAAGGGATTTACTGCCCGGACAATGGAGTCGGAGTGAGAGTCCGGACGGTTCGTGGGTGTGCGTTGGCCACTCAGGGGTCCCGAGCCGGAGTTGGGGGCCAGGGAGCAACCTTGTTCTCGGCCGGCACGGATGCCATTTACCACTCTTTCTCACGGATATGTCCGCCCCAAAATCTCTTCCCAGTCCCAAAACGGCCTACTCCTCCCGCATCTTTACGAATAAGCACAGTTTAGAGTTCTCTCCTGTAACGAAGAAATTGTTTCCAGAAAGTTTATCGCACATGCCACCCTCAAATACAGAGCCCTACATCCCACCGGCTTACACATGATTCGCGGCTTAAATGACCCGTCACATATCAGCCGAGAGAGAAAACAGCCCCCACGATGACCTTAGCCTCAAATCTCTCCTATGAACATCCTGAGCCCTTTGCAGCCCAATGTCCGTCCCATGTTGCAAGTTAATTATCTTCAGACAGAAGATCATCTTGCGGTGGCGTACGGATAGACGTGTTCGTCAAAGGTCGGACAAACCCCTGGATTTGGTGGCCCGCGGGGTGACCCGCGGGGAAAGTTAGTGACAAACTGACAGCTCCGGCTGCTTCGGATGCATTAGAGGCCACCACGAGCAATATTTTCATTGAGCGTCATGAAGTCGCTGCACCGACGTTGTAAGTTTCTGAAAGTGTGCGGAGATGACCAAGCATAATTGAGCAAACCGTTAACATCAGCACCGGAGGTAATGCAAGCACAATCTTCTACGGATACTAAAACGCGAGTCAACTTCACGGTACGCAACCAGCTGAGCCTCACTGCTTTTGTCAATCTGATGGAGCTCCATTGGAGATCGGTAGTGGCCCCTGTTCATCCCACTCGGCTCTTTCCATGATCCATCTCGCTTGAGGGTTGACAGACTCTTGGAATCTACTATCGGCCTTGTCGGCCTGCGCTAACTCCCCGGCTTGGCATCTTTACTCGTTGAAAAGCATTGGTGTAATAATACTCATCATCTCATGAGCCCCTTTGCGCGGACACGTTCGCATGTATATGATTTGTGACATGGGTAAGCTAGTCGTAAGCTATCACCGAGCCGAGTATTCGGGTAGCATGCAAATCGCTATCGGGTACCTACAAGGGCACCCCGACTTAGGCCTTAAAGAGAGCATTTGGAGAATGAAACATGATCACCGTAGCGGGGTATCGTCACGAGTGTGATTCGTGCCCGCCCGCGCCTGGAAACAGTCTCAGATTCTGACATTAGTTTCGTTTCCTGACTCTGATGCAGGTAGGTATTCCATGCTCGCTCAATTCTACTGTCGACGGACTACTGACGATAGCAGCTTCTTAAGAGCCAAAGACTCGACTCATGAGATGGAGAAAGGTTCCGAAGAAACCTTATGAGACTTCCAAACGCCAAGAAATCGAAGAATCGCCTGCACCGCTGTGAGTACCTAGACACGGACATATTTGGTTGCTATAGATTCATAGTCAGCAATAGATAGTCGAGAGACTCGGGGTGTTTTGCGAATGCTGAAACGTCAATTTGTGCGTACCGGGTGGCATAAAGCGGTAGTCCTTCGTGCGGTGTACGGGACTTGCAGCTCTACCACGATAGCATCTGAATTGGGACAACCCGCATATCCGCATTCGGGCTAAGACCATGATATCGGGTTGGAAAAGAATCAGACTTCAGCTTTTCCGCGGTAGCGGGGATTACTGGGCTGGGGCAGGATCCTCGTAGTGACCCTTAGGTGTGGAGAAGTAAAATTAAACCGAATAAATTAGCTCCTGGGCATGATCCGGTAGTTGTCACCTCAAGTCTCATCGTCTCAAGGAAATATAAAGAGAGAGTCCTGCTAGTGATGCAAAACGCTATGGTCAATACTCTCTATCAGTTTCTGTAGTACACCACCATGTGCAGTGGTCACAGAACACTCCCAGATCCGCAGCAGCACCAACAATGCATCCACAATGTTCTTGGGTTGTTCTCGAAAATGGGACCATTGCTGCTATGATGTAGTGATGTGAGGGGTGCAACATCGCCATCGCGGGGATCGTTGCATTGAACTAACTTGTCTTGGCCGTCCGACCGATTGCCGACAGGATGAACAGGCACGATGGATGATGTTACGCCGACTCCAATTATTCAACTCTGTACGGGTCACAGAAATGAAATCGGCCGATTGCCGGCGAGATCCTGCAAGATGAACACCCTGATGCTTAAATAAACCTCGACGAGACCGAAGTGCCTACCTTACTTTCCGCCTTCTGTAGTACCGTTGTCTCAAAGCCCTCAACTATTGCCTTGACCGCTGCAATTGTGACTCCTTACCATGCACTTATCTCGCTTTTTTCATGCCGCGCTGGCGGTAGGACTGGTGTCTTCGACATTACTTGGGCCGAAAAGGCCCAATATCGTATTCATCATGACAGATGACCAGGACCGCCGGCTTGGCTCAACTGACTTTCAAAACATTCTGCAACGTGAGCTGATCTCAAAAGGAACCGAGTTTACCAACCATTGGACCACCACAGCACAATGCTGTCCCAGCCGAGCAGGTTTGTTGCGAGGTCAGCAGAGTCACAACACCAATATCACACATGTTAGCGGTGCAGGGTGAGTTCGGCGACCCCTGCAGTTGGTCCTTGCCGAGATTAAGTGTTCTTGTAGAGGGTGTTACGATAAATGGACTCTAGCGGGCGAAGACAACGACTACCTGCCACATTGGCTGAAGAAGGCAGGCTATAGAGTTGAATGTGAGACACAGTTTACGCAACTCGGCACCAGGGAACACGGCTAATTTGAAGAGACAGACATAGGAAAACTTCTCAACGGATACAACACGGTCAACTATAACAGTCCGGCACCTAAAGGCTGGGACTTCATCAACAGTCTAGTGCGCTGCGTAGACTGACCACCTGTCTGGAGGGGATGGCTAATTTGGTTTCAAGACGGACCCCTACACGATGGACTTCAATAACATCGTGATGTCCGAGAACGGCGAACGACCACGACACTACCCTGGATTTCACCAGACAGACATTATCCGGGCACAATCGTGAGTTCTTCAGACCTACGACGATTTCACTTTTACTAATGAGCCCGTAGTCTAGACAGGCTGGAGTATCTCACGTCTCAAGAAAAACCGTTCTTCCTGACTATAGCCCCCACCGTTCCACATGAAAACTACAACTTCTACGCCCCAGTCCCACTTCTCCGACATAAGGGTCTCTTTCCGAATGCCACTTCCCCAAAGCCTCCCAACTGGAACCCCTCAGATGAGTTTCAAAAGCAAAAGTCCAATTGGATGAAGAAGTTGCGCCAGTTGAACGAGACAGAGGTAGCGCAAGGTGACTGGCTCTTCCGTCAGAGAATCGAGTCGCTTCAGGGAGTGGACGAGATCATTGAAGATGTTGTAAAGTTGCTGGAAGATAAACAAATGATTGAAAACACCTATAGTAAGTTTACGCCCCATGCTTGAAAGCAAAGTGCTAACCTAGGTGATAGTCATCTACACCACAGATAACGGCTGGACAATCGGAGCCAACCGTGTCGCAGCCGGTAAGGCCACTCCGTACGCAGACGACACCAACCTGCCATTCGTCGTTCGCGGCCCTGGCGTGCCCCGTGGCGTCAAATCTTCCCTCCCTGGCTCACACGTTGACCTCGCTCCCACGTTTCTCGAAATTGCCGGGGTCAAACCTGAAGACTTCCCTTCTTTCCTCGATGGTCGCAGCCTCTTTGACCAATGGCTTCAGCCTGAATCAGGCTACGAGAGCCAGAACGAGGGGGTGGGCAGGGAGTTGCTGAACGTGGAGTTCTGGGGCTCGAGAATTATCGAGGCACCCGCTGCGTCCGAAGTTGGAACGATTTTGAACAACAGCTATAAGACTCTGCGATTGGTTGGGAATGAGTTCTCGTGGTTATTTGTCAAGTGGTGCACCAACGAGATGGAGCTTTATAATACCCAGGTAACGTCTCTGCTGCCAGGATCAGGCTTTCTCAGGGGTTGACTCAATATAGGATGACCCTTACGAACTCGTCAATCTGATAAACTCCACTGATACCTCAGTCCAACGACTCCTAACCCGCCTCAATGCAATACTCATGGTCACCAAATCCTGCACCCAGAGGACATGTCGCGACCCCTGGACTGTCCTGCAACCATCGAATTCCTCAACAATTACATCGCTCACGGAAGCCCTATCTCCTTATCACGACGCCTTCTTCGCTTCTATACCGCAAGTTCACTTCAACGAGTGCATGCAATACCAGTACATCCCCAATGAAGGCCCCTTCTACCCTTCCAGTGCAGAGAACGAATTGTCGAAATTCCGGCAATCAACGGACAACTTTGTGGAGACTAGCGCAGTTAAGGTCATCAAGCCGGATCTTACCAAGTTTTACGGCGGACCAGAGCAACGGAATGTCAAATGGGCAGAGATACTTGCGACTTCAAGGCCGCTGGCCGACGAGGAGCTTGGATCAAGCGTGGATTCGAGAAGTTTTGAGGAGCGTGATATCCTGGAGTGGTACAACTAAAATCTCGGCGCTGATTCAATCGATAATCTATGACAAAGACAACCTTTTAACGTGGATTAGGCATGTTGCGGGATCACACCACCTCCGCGCGACCACGTGGGCTTACCGCTTGTGTTATCAGTCGGTGATCGGTTCGAAAACTGCTCCCGTTACTCCCGAGACTTTGACGCATTAGAATCCATTTATTAGGGGGATCTACGCCTCGAATAGCCATATTTTAGGCGTCAATTAATATCGAGTCATTCGTATCCCCACTGAGGGATGCCGTGCAATTTAAAGCCAGCACAGGTGATGGTAATGCTGACTCGCACGCGGATCCCGTCTTCCAGAAGTCCGAAGTCCATATTTAACACCAACACGCCCTCTAGATGGCAATTGTTGGTTCGTTCAACGAACTCAAAAGTTTGCCACTTAGATCAACCATCATGAAGCTCTCAGCACTTTTCGCAGTTGCAGCGCTCGCCGTTGCATCAACAGAAGCATGCGCCAAGTACAGGCATTGCTGGTAAAGCTCACCCCATCACAAGTTGCCCAGTATGGATGACTAACCTCGCGACACAGGTGCGAGAGAGACAACTTCGAGTTCCAAGGAAAGGTTCAGGACAACGTCCCTTGGGATGATGACACCGTCAAGGCGTGCGCAGACAACTCCGGAGAGGTCGGGTACTATGGCCAGAATTTCAAGGAGTGTTACCGATACAAGAAAAACACCTTCGCTTTCATCCCATCGAAGGCTATCAACAACTGCGACTGGACAAAGGTGAGTCGGATCGAGTGAAATGATGTGATGCCTGAAAGAAAAGCTAATCCGAGCCTAGTCATGTGTTGCTGCTGGTTCTTCCACGGGTTACTGCCGCGATAAGCTTTGAGCAAGCGAGGGAGAGCATTGTCTAAAGATACCCAATTCTAGCATATCTAGTGTTAATATACCAAGACCCAGTGCGGGCATTTTCTTGGCAGATTGTCTCGAGGAACTTCAATGACGAACATGTCTGCGCACCAAGCCTTTGACGATCCGAGCATGGACAAACATCCCTTTTGATTACTTCAAAATGAACAACCAAGAATTATGAGCAAGCCGTCCGTATTCTAGAAAGTATAGCTCAGTTCAAGTTGGATGTCCAACCAAGGAGCGACGGCAGCTCTCCATTAGCGGTGATGAGGGCGGAGGCCTGTCAGAAGAAGCCTGTAACATGTTCTCCGGTCTAGCTGGGTTTCGAGAAGTATGAGGAGTATAAGTTACGCAGCGTTAGAAGAAGATCTATAGGCTTGTCTAGCAATCGCATGAAAGCTTGTGAGGTCCAAAGCAGGTTGTGGTGATACCTCGCCTCAGCCCCGATCAAGAGTTTCCAATGCAGGTATCACGACATGAATAGCATGTAATGGAACTCAAAGCGTGGATCTCATAAATGATTAACTGATTCTGTGACCAGGAAGCTCTGGGGCCCTGGAAGTGTCAACCATGTCTGTCAAGGTATGGTTGTTCCCGCAGAAGAGAATTGAGTATAGGCACCGCATTAGTCTGGTCACTTGGCACATTGCGGTAGCGGTATTTGTGGTATACGCCAGCTTCAATTGCAAAACAGTAAACTTTTGATTTCCCTCTCGCTATGCAACCAACTCCGTGAATGCCAAATCATTTATGTGCGAATTTGCTCCGTCCTCTCAACCAGGCGCCATATCGTACCAACATCGGAGGTACAATGCAAAGACCCGTAGCCAACGCAGCGAATAAAGACGATGCTCTGTTGAAGTCGAGCGCATCGAACAAAATCCTTCCAAACAGCGGGAACGATGCGCAGAACAAAGAGCGCGTGAGCGCCAACGCTGCAAAGCTACTAGCTGTGTACGTTTCGTAGCAGTCTGATAGATACCCGGCTAAGACGTGGTCAAACTCATTGACCGCATACCCAACCGGCACGAGGGCCAGAGTCGGTACTATCCAGTGGACTGACGCGTACGGAGGGATCGTCCACGCGAACCACCATAGACCGATAGCCAATGCCGGGGCTCCGATGAGATATCCTGTAAACTTCGACTCAGGGGAGACTGGCAATGAAGCATTGGCCAGAACGTGGCGGTCGTAGAATCTTGTGAGTACACTGAGAAGCATACCGATAACAAGAGCAAGGAACGGCAAGTTCTTCCAGCCGTCCGTGAAACCCATCGCCTCGTAGACCAGTGGCAACACCTCTGTGAAAAGGTAAATAAGTCCAAACGCGATGGCGCTGATGAAAGCCACCAAGAACACGATCGGCTCGGTGAATAGCAGGCGGAGAGGTCGGACAATGTCGAACTGCTCGTAGCTTAGCGGGATATGCCACTTGCTGCCCTTGCCCTCGGCATCATCCTTTGCATGGCCCAGCACAACCGACGGCCGCGACTCTTTGATAGTGAGGAACAGGACTGCCACGACAGCTGTCACGATTGCCGCGGCGTAGAATACCCATTGCCTGATGGACAGAATCAGCCTAAGCACACAAAGACCCGAAAAGCTTGTAACGTACCAGGCAGCCTGCGCTGTAATCAACTCTCCAAAGACGGGTCCCGCGAGGATGCCAAGGTTGGCCAGCAACGCCCACCAAAACATCCACCATACTCTCGCATGCGTATCCCAAAGATCCTCAATACTTCCAGTCGCAATGACCGTCGGGATCGCTGAAAGAAACCCGCTGCCGAAACGGCCGACAACGATCCCGGCAATGGTAGGGACCTTTCCGATCAGGATACAGAACAAGCTGTAGAAGACGGTGCTGATGACGTAGAGCTTCTTGCGGCCGAAGGACTCGGAGAATGGGGGAAAGACAGCCCCGCCGATAGTTTGGCCGATCAGGTATCTTTTCTTCTCTCTTAGGAAAAATGTCCGTGGATATTGCGAGAGGTGATACTTACGTTGAGACAAACATGCAAGTTGCTACAACAGGACTGACGCCAAGCTCGTGATGCAGATGCGCAGCAACCGGGGTCTTTCAAGCAAGTTAGTGTTTGTTGCGTCACACGCTACGATGTCAGAGAGACCTACTCCTGCGGTGCTAACCATTGTCCTAGTCACGTTAGCACCAGCATGCTCAAAATTGAGAAGAGATGGTTTCGTACGTGAAGAACTCCAGAAACACAACCAAACTCGTATCCCACGTCTTTCGAGCGCGTCCCCACGTTCGAGGATGAATCCCCTTGGGCGCAAGCGTCTCTTCCGAGCTGGCGTGTGGTCCAAGGCCAAGCTCGACGCCATAATGGCGGTCGTGAAGTGTCAAAGATGAACGCGACATGTTGGGCAAACGAACGGAACTGCAAAAAGTCACAACCAGACGCGCATGGTACACAGACGCAGACGAAAAAGTGGTTTTTTCGATGGTTGCCGCGTTGGCCCTGGTTTGCGAAGATCGGACAAGTTTTATACAAACGATACCTGCATGCTGTATTCTACAAGAGTTGCGGAAGCAGACTTAAAGTCCGTCGCCATACAATTCCCTCACAAATGGCACAATCGAGGTTTGAGTTGTGTGAATGTCTTGGCGCGCAAATTTGTTAAACTCAACTTCATTAATTGCTGGAGTTTACCCTGCACCGGGCGATCCGCACAAGGATCGCGTACTACCCGTCATTGGTTAAGGCGGTGATCGCGAGCAAAACGCCTGAGTAGCTATGCCGGAATGCTTGGCGCCCTGTAGAAAAAGGAGAAAATGCGTGTAGCACGTTGCGGCTTGTAGGGTGTCCATGGGTGAGTCAGGGCAAGGCGTTTGCATCGCAAAGCACGCGTTTCGGTAATAACGAACCGTCATGATCCCTGTTTTACACAGTAAAAGCTGTGCTGCACATCAAAGAACAGACAGTGCTTGCTACAACCTACCTACACTTGTCGGACACCTATCGACTTATGCGGTTTATGGATACGTGAAAACATTTTCAGGTGACAAGAAGCGTACATCTACAACTGTCTCGCTGGAAATCACGAACAGAGTAAAGCTTAGCAACTACTCCAGTCGAGAGAATGGGTTGGAAGGAGTTAGTTGCCGCCGGCACCGAAAGCTCCTTGTTTCAAAGCCTTGTCCAGGATGCTGATCACTAATATGCTGTACGCCATTCGCAATATGAGATACAAAAATGCGTTGCGCTCTTTGGCTATAATAAGACCCGTTCACTCCGCAGTTGCTACGGGAGGGCAAAGTTTAAAGTTCGCTCCCGGTACGGGGATCCCGCGCGCGGGGTCGGCGACGCCGAACGCAGCAACCGCGGAGGCCGTGGCCCGTCTTTTCGGGCCGTTTATTGCTTTCACGAAGTCTGCGAGCGTCTCGGACTTTGTTTTTGTGTTTTCTTCAATTTGTCTTTAAAGCCAAATAAGTTCTTCAGTTGGATTGGACTCGCTATTTCTCAAGCTGCTGAAAGGTTCGGGCTGACCACCTAGGTATTATTTCGACAGCAAACCAATTGCTTATTCGTAAGAATCGCGAACACAATTGGTTTGCATTTCAATTAGCGTGTGAATGATTAGTTGACTTATGACGGACCTGGCCATTGTAAGAAAAGGGTTCTATTTTGACGTTTCAGAGCGGCAAGTCGTTGAACGCTCAGATTAAACCAACGCACAAATGTATGACCTGGAATACACGTGTACTCAAAAGCAATATTATCTGTTATATGGCTTCAACAGCCTTTATTGCAGCACTTCTTTAGTCATTGTCGGATGATCTTCGATGCGTTGGCCAAACCTCCGTCGCGTCCGAGAGAAATGCAACCCCCGCCCTTTCCCGTCAGCCCGTGAGTCCCATTACCACTACAACATTGTAACATTCTTCTTGACTAAGACAATGTTCTAGGGGACGCTATGTGGTTCTATGCAGCGTACTAAAGTTTTCTCTGCCGCATCTTGCGATCGTCTCGGATTGACTGGGTTTTCTTTGGGCGTTTGCAGGTCCTCGAACGGGCCGAATCGCCGTCTCATGACAAAGTAACACCGGTTCTTGAGCTGCATTATCACGAGGAATCGCACCAACTGTAAGGGCTTTCTTTTTTCTTTTTTTCGTTTCTTTCTTTCCATCACACAAAGTCTAAAGAGAGCCATCATAAGAGAGATCACCAAGCTTCCAACAAGAACAGATACTCCTCGTCAGAGACCAGCAGGCCTAATCTGAGCTGCTTTAAAATCAGTCCCGACCCTATCTAAATTCCAAAGATTTACCCTTTTGCAATCTCCTCCAGCCTATTCTGGGATATGTGCCGTGATGCCAGCCCCCTATGTCATGTCCATCACGAATAGGAGATGCCGTCGCCTTGGATGGAAGTCAGCTCCGCACAGTTTGGCGGGTAAGGGGAAGGCTGGTACAGTTCTGATATGGCCATTCGAGTGTACACAGAAACCCTCGATCGAAATTGCACAGAACGCACCAAGAATAGGCAATGATGATATGGGGTTCAGCAACACAGGGCTGCCCATCGAACCCCAGGTTTACAGTTGTGGGACGTTGACTCAGTCCACTATATCGCAGCCCCGGACGTCGACTCCGAACGTCAGAGCGCAAGCGAAAACGAAAAGCGAAAGCGAGGACGGAGACCTGACGACAAGGGAGGAGAAAGCCACTGGTGTGGCGCAGTCCACTTGATCTGCGATGATATGCTCTGAGCTCGCTCAATTATTAGCCCCAACCAACTTCCCGCCGTGATCAGGTTCATGCGCCCCTGAGATTCAGAACTAACATTTGCTCGGGGAACAGGTTTCCAGTCATCTTGATGACACAGTAATAATGACGGGGCCTGCTGGGTTGTCGACCAAAAACGGGATCGAGGTCTCCGGGCTCAGTCTGGGTCGGAGGCGACGTTGTGCCAACACAGTATTCGATTCTTTGGGTCCGACTTCAACGTCGAGGACCGGGTCCGCTCTGGACAATCTTTGTTGCGCGAACCACAGACTCCCGCGTAACCTGTCTTCTCGAATAGTAGCACGAGTGGGTGAAGAAGACACAGGAGAAAACGACCACCGAAATGATGGAGTATATTCGCTGCAAAAACGTACCAATGGCAGTTGTCAAGGCTGGAAGGCTAAACAACAGCAGCTTTGTAAATTGTTGGCCACGCTGGTCGGTGAAGCAGCCTCCGGTACTCCCCTGATCCAAAAATCAGCCGCCGAAAAGACTCGCTATCGCAAAGAGAATGTTTTCTCAACAGAGGGGGCACGTCATATCCGAGCACATACGTAGGCTCCCCGTCGTTCTTCACGAGAAGGTTGTATGATGCGTTCTAGAATAGCGCGATGGCGAGGTAAGATGCGATGGGAAGTTCTACCACACAGGAGACGTTACGGGCACTTTTGAGCATATTTCTATGAGACAACAGTGAAGCCGACGGTGTTGTCGACGTCCCGCACGGTTGAGAGTCTTTACTGAGAGGTTTTATAAATTGCGAAGCAAGAAGCCAGCTGCCTGCCTACAGGAAATAAAGAACCAATGCGAACTCTCAGGCCGTGCAAAAATCCCTATCGCCAGCCGTAGGAGCGATCCGCACTAATATTTCTCAAGTAATATGAGTTAGAGGCGTCAACAGGGCCAATAAACAACCGGTCTTCGCCTGACACGTTCAAGCTCCGTACATTCGGTAGTTCCCAAGTTCAAAATCCAGTGCCCGCGATCCCGGCACCACGCAAGACCCGAGGGAAACATTCTTGAATTCTGCACGAAAGAGTCCAGACCAGGGCGGGTAGGGGGTTTTCAGTGACCAAATTGCCAACCTAGATTTTAAAGAGATTCGTCCCTGCTAAAACGGAAAAAAAGATATCTGGCAGAAGAGGAAAGGGAATGGCATTGTGACGCCTGGTCCGCAGTTCACAGAGCCCCCCGATTTACTTCCCACGCCGACTTCTTGCTTAAGAAAGCTCCGAGGAAATAGACATATTGCCAAAATGGTTGAATGTCCACAGTCACCGGGAAGAAAAATTCGACTGGTCGCCTGCACCTGAGCATGTCCAGAGTAAGTCGACTCTAGATCTCACATCTCGCCACGAGCGCCGCATCAATCTTCACGACTTGTGGACAACTTAACCAAAAACAAAAAATCTGGTAATGAAGCAGCTCACAAAACACAGAGCTCGTCAAAGGCTTCAATGGCCGCAGAACTAGCATCAGTGAGCCGCCCCGAGCCGCGACCAAGAACGAACCTGGACCCGCCCGCCGCCTCCGTCCTCGCAACAGCTGTCCGAGAACCGTGGACAGGCGACGTGGAGGGTGGCGGCGGGTGGGCGCTGCATCATCCCCGGAACCGTCATCCCGGCCCACCTGCACACCATCCAACAACCCCCCCGGATATGCAGCCCTCTCCGGAAAACGAAGATGGGGATGGTCCCTGTTCCGAGATCTGTCTTGAGCAAGCTTTGCGGCTAGCTTGATGGAGCTTGGGTGACGTGACTTGGCAGCTACTTCGAAGCTGAAGCTCGAATGTGCTGGCCTGCATCCTACTGCTAGTGCTCTCCTGGATCCGGAGTCTAGACGTAAAGTCCGTTTACTGCACGATCAGTCACAAATTTACAAAACACAGCATCGTGGAAATCTTGGTGGAAGATGGAAAAATCAACTTTTGTCTACTCTATGAAATGCCTAAACGCCGTCCCGATGCGTGTATTGTATATCATCTAATGCAGCCCGCTCTCGCCCGTCTCAGCCATGTACTTTTGGCAGTTCAGCATGATCCTGAGCTGATCACTGACTTCCTCGAGTCTGCCCAAGACCTTCTTGTTTCCATCAACAAAGGTCAGGATAGAGTAAGGAATACCGGTATCCGCGCAAAACTCGCGAACAAAGACCTGGGCCTTGCGCAAGTTGTGGCGCGGCACGCGGGGGAAGAGGTGGTGAACGGCCTGGAACTGGAGGCCGCCGTGGATGAAGTCCAACCAGGCGGGGCAGTCAACGTCCATGGTGGTACGCAGCTGGCGCTGGGGGAAAGACTCGCTCTCGCCGAGGTCCGAGGTCGACATGCCCCAGTGGCTGAGGGTGATCTGGACGTGGAGCGGCATGGTGATGATGTGGGAGACGAGGACAAAGGCGACGCGGATGGGCCAGGTGGGCAGCGTGCAGAGGATGAGGCGGTAGCCGAAGATGTACCAGAAGCAAGCCATGAAGGCGATCTCGGTCGGGCGAATCCACCAGGCCTTGCTGTTACCGAGAGCAGAGGACTTGGTAGACAGGACGTGGAGCCACGACAGGAGGTAAAGGTTGAAGCGCGCGATGCCCATTACAGGGTAGTAGGTGAAGCGCTGATACTGGACAAGGAAATCGGCGGCGGCGTCCCAGACGAAGGTGAAGTCGTAGTAAGAGGAACGAATGGACTTGAAGAAGGAAGGGCACGTCGCGAACAGGGGGACGTTCTGGATATCGGGGTCGTGTTCCTGAATGTGTTAGTGAAATCCTCTGGTGAAGTAAAGCGAAGCAACTAACAGGCTGGTTGGTGATGAGGTGGTGAACGTTGTGACTGCTCTTCCACCATCCCATAGACAGACCGCAGCAAAAGTCGGCAATGAAGAGACCAATGAGGGTGTCGAAGGAGAAGTTGTGCGTGATGGCTCCGTGGCCAGCATCGTGGGCGGTGAACATGATTTGATGCTGTGGTGTGTTAGTCCTGGTCCGTGTAAGTGAGAATGATAGACTTACCCAGAAGAGACCCAAGAAGCAAGCCGAGGTCATGTACCACTCGTAGTGCAGGGCGATGAGGAAGGACACGAACAAAGTCGTGTAGCGGGCCATCTCCTTGCCATAGTCAAGGTAAGGGCAGTCGTAGAGACCGGCGTTCTGGATACGCTCGTGCAGGGCGCGGTACTTCTCCTGGATATCTTGCTGAACGGCAGGGTCGAGAGACGGGTACTCATCGAGATCCTTCTCGATGCCCTGCTGCATGGCCCAGTCGGTGAACTCGGCAGGGGTCTTAGGGGCCTGACTGCGGCTGGACAGCTTGAGGCCATCGTCGGTGAACTCTTGGAGATCGCCATGGGCGGCGAGACGTCTCCGGATTCCGGTGTCGACCTTGACCTGGACCTTGCCGTCCTCCTCGCCAGAGCTGCAGTCGGAGGTCAGGGATGTGCGGGAGGTCCCATCGGAGACTTCGCTGACGGCATCGTCTGTGGAATCCTCGTCGAGATCCGACGAGGGGCAATCGACGATGTCGGCAGGGGCATCGGAGACATCTGCGGCTGCATCTGCAGGCGTGGTGTCTTGCTTGGTGTAGACGCCACCCCTAATTGGTGGTGTCATGTTGACCCAAGGACCCGCAGGCTTCCGGCCTATCCGGAAGGCCTTCATGGTCTTCAGTGTGGCCGCCGAATGATACCTAAAAAAGGCGATATGTCAGCACACTAATTCCACTTTACACATCAATGACGGAGTCTTGACAAGTCCGAATGCGAAATATTAATGGCCCGTTCCCATCCCTCACCCTCAATCTTCGCTTTCTCCAACCTGAGGGGGGCCGTTGCGAAAATAAGCTTAACCAGACTTCTGGTCCATCGATGCTATTCTGCCACTCTCCTTACCCTTTTTCCGAATCCGGAAATGGGCCAGGGGGATCCCACCCAGACCTCCTGTGGCGCACAGAGAAGCAGAGTGGTGGTGGTGGAGGGAAGCCAAAAGGAAAAAGAAGAAGAAAAGGTGCGAGGTAAGTTGAGAGTCATTTACACTTTGATTTCGTCGGTCGCATCTCTTCCCACCATGTGCAGGATTGCCAAGCGGCCGCCAGGGTGCTTCTGAAGCCAGCTGTCGAGGCGAAGCACCATCTCGTCGAGGATGACGATGACCTTGCCGTCGGCGATGAGGCCCTCGACCTCGCGAGGGGTGATTATCCTGCTGTCGCGGTCCATGGTGGATTTTGGTGTCTGTATTATGCGATGCGTTCGGAATTCGGTTCGGCGGTCGACAAGCGTCGGTCGCAAAAAAAGCGCGGTGGAAAGAAGTCTCGAGAAGGAAGGGCTCGAGAGGCGAGGAGGCGGAAAGCTGGCTCGATGGGATCCGGAAGGTTTGTTGTTGATCGACCGGGCAAAGGAAGGCCAAGCAGGACCTTGATGAGGAAAGAAGGCGCTCAACGAAACGTGGCCGTCGAAAAAAAAAAACCCAAAGTCGAAGTCGAATTCACCCTCCGAGTCGCAGTCGCAATCCGATGATTGGGGCGGGTGAGCAGGTGGCAGGAGCGAAAAATCGACAAAGTTCGACAATGTGAGAAGGAGAGTTTGCGCCCAGATGCAAGAGCGGTGGAAGGAGCTGAGCTATTTTCTACTACCGGATCGCCCACGACGGAAGCTTGCTTGTTTGCTTGCTTTACTTGACTGGATAGACCTGGGAAAAGGCTGAAGAGTCAAGGTCGGTCGAGCTTCAGATGATTGGAATCCCTGTTTGGCCACCTTCACAATGGCAAAAGAGAAGTGTTGGAGGAGAGTCGCGCCATCATCAGACGAGAGAGAGACGACACAATTCCGGGCGGATGGGGGTAGGATAAAGGCCAACGACGGCAGGCAGGGCCAGGTACGGGAAGGCCAGAGAGGCAAAGCAAGGTACCTTCGCATGGGATAGGACAGGACAGGATGGGGATCGGTATGGGTATGGGGATGGGGTTGGATAGGGAGACCCGACGGCGACAAGACTCGTCGTACCCCGTACGAGTGACGACCGTGTGTGTGTGTGCGTGTGTGGTGGTGTGGATCACTTTTCTTGTCGTCCATCCCGCGCTGCACACCCCAAGTCAAAAAAAGATTGGGAACTGGGAACTGGGAACATGGTGGTGCTGGTGAATGGGAAAGGCAATGGGAGAACTGAGGATGACGGGGGACCGGGAAGGACAAGACATGAAC
>JABGLZ010000501.1:98278-119197 GCA_014705045.1 Colletotrichum theobromicola | reverse complement strand
CAAAGTAAAAAAAAAAAAAAAGGACAGAAAACAGCTTGTTCCCAGCAAGGAAGGTCGGAATCGAAACAGTGTGTGCGTGGTGGGTTCAAGGTCCCAGGTTGCCGTTGAGAGAGAGAGAGATTGAGTGCGGGCAATCCATTCATCTGGACCCAAACCAAACGGGAAAAGGGAAATTCTCCTCGTCTCCTACCTGCCAAAGCCGCGCCGTACTCCGCCAAGCGCAGAATGACAAGCAACCAGCTAACGGCCACCCGCGGACTCTCACACACCCCTCTTTTCTTTCCAATCTTGTTTCCCCCCTGCTCCAATCCAGTAATTTGGCCGCTGGTGCTTTCGCTAGCCCCGGGGCGCAGCGTATTGTCTTTCACTGTGCATTTGTGCAGCTTCGCGTCTGTCTTGGGGATTCGGGAAGCTTAGGGGAAATGGGGAAAACGGGGAACCGAGGGTAAGTCCTACTATCCATTCTCCAAGCAGTGGACGACTGGGGGGTGGCAGTTGCCAGTTGGACAGAGAGAGCAGACAGCAGCAGACCCGACTCGCAAAGAACTTTGCGGCCAAGGACAGCAGCCGGGACGCTGGAGCCGTGGGCCGGTAGCAGCTTATCTGATTGACCGAGGGCCTTGACAGGACCCTGAAAGGCTGAAACGATGAATTTCGGGGTTCTGTTGAATCATGCGGTGCGCGTATTGGACCATACGCGGGTGAACCGTGATTCGGGGCCCCCATCCAATTCTCCAGACTTCTTTTTATGGTACCTTTTTGGAGGCACCCGTACCCGTACCCGTACCGTACGCAAAGGAATCTCAGTGCGAACACACACACGCTGAAAAGTTGGCAGAGTCAAGAACACGCGTCAGAAGCGAGAAATAATGGAGAACGAGTGGGACGGGACCCAGGACCCTTGAAACTCAATTCGGTGCACGGCTCTGGACGTGGCAACTATGAGCGCCAGCGTCGGTCGTGGTCCCAAGGCAGCGTGGGCAGGTGCTCAGATGCTGCGACGCAGGCGGTGGAAGAATGTTTCTCGAAAAAGGCCACACGCCGGCCTAGTCTTTCTTCGGTTTGGTCTTGGCTGGCTGGGCTGGGAAGGGTGTGCGCCTCTCCGAGACTGTCTTGGGCTGGAACTTGGGACCAACGGCCGACGGCTGGGCAGTTGGAACAGTTGGAAGTTTGCCGAAGTTGGACAAGGCTTGACGGAAATACGTGCCTGATTGGAGAAAAAGGAGGGTGAGCATGAAATTTCGACTCGAGTTTCGCCTGTTGATTCCCTGTTTCCAAGTCGATTCTCGGCTCTTCTTTTCAGTCTCATTCTCTCTTTCCCGAGCCTCCAAAATGGCTGGCGGGTAGCAAGACGAGCGAGAAAAAGGTCATTTGGCGAGCCGAGCTGCTGGAGCAAATTGGCCCGAGAGAAATGGCGCTTGGCAAGCACAAGAGCGGAGGCCGTTTCCCATCAACGACAATGACGACCAGGGGGGTCGATCCAGGCTCTTGGCCACGGAAATTCTCCTTGGCGGCACCCGCTGCGCCTCAAAGTGAACCCATAGAAACCTTGCATCTGAGTGAGGAGGTATGGATGGTGGCTTCTTCCGTTGGGGTTTTGGTCAAAAGGCCGCCTCCTCACACTGCAATGGCGAAGCTGTCAATCTGCTAGCGGAGCGCCAGTGGCACAGATAGTGGCTTTCTTCCCGACGGCTGACGATTTCGACTCGTTGGAGGCGGGAAGCGTCGTGGATGTTGGAGAATGCTTGGCGTCCGCCCCCAAGCCGGCGACGGGCCCAGACGCACCAAACGTGCTTTCTAGCGAACAGACGTCCCAACTCATCTGATGTTTCTGGCGCGGTGCATCACGGTTTTCTGATGGCGCGTTTTCCTCGGCAAGCGTCCTGCAAGGCCAGCAGCAGTTAGCCTGCGGTCAATGTTCTGTGGACGTTCGAAGAGTTCCAGAGGAGCAGGAGAAGAGTTCAGCTCACCTCAGCTGGAAGCCCCAACCGACGGCAGCACAGCAGCAGCGACGCCACTGAGACGAATCAGAACCCCCGACAATAGTGAACGGGTGATATGCTTGTCAATCTTGAAGACCCCACTTAACAGCCACGACTAAGGCGAGATCCATTACCATTGTTCACAGTACGTACTGAGGCGTCGGTTTCGCAGCGTACGTAATATCCCGTGTCCATATTGGAGTAGCTCCAATCGGTCCAATGACGGCTGTTTGTGTGCGTGGGTGGTGGAAAGTGATAGGCAAGGGGAAACCCCAAGAATAGTGTAGGTGAGTGCGAAGGTGAATCGAAAAAGTGGTTCGGCACCACTCGCGAGCACCGCCTGGTGGCTTTCTCTGAGAGGAGGAGGAGGAGGGGCGAAAAGGGGGTTGGTGGGAATTGGATTGCGGTGCCACGATGGTGACGATGCGAGAAGAAAGATGAGGAGAATCTTGGTTGAGATGGGCAGAGCGTGTGATTGCATGCGCATCAATGACCAAATAGCTCATTCCTATTCCTTGGAGCGTGTTGGAGATGGAACGGCGAAAAGTGGAGGGCTGCGCAGGAACACCAGCACGCGAAGTCGATCCGAATGGGCGACATGCAGCGTCCTGCGTTGTTCGAGGTTCTTGGATGCGCGCATCCAATACGCGTGAAGCTTGGGGAGGACTCGAGAGGAACGAATACGTCGTTTGTGGAGCCTGCAGAAAGGGGTATGGTGGCTTCCCAGCTTGCCCTTGGAGACCTTTTGGAGACGACTTCGGTTCGCCTCTGGGCCTGTAGCATCATTGGTGCCGTCGGTGATGTCGAAGTGAGGGGCAGCTCGTCTCCTCGATGGTCCTGCGCCATTCGCACGGGTGGGGGTCGGGGAGAGTCGTACTGTCGTACCTCGTACGCTAGGCACTTGGTAGTGCGTTCCTGACGTCCCTTTCCAACTTGTCCCAAGCTTCTTGCAGACTTGCAGAGGTGAATGGCCCAGTCGCACCTTCCCCCAGGGGGTATTTTGCTGGGCCTGGACCCGTCGTCGACCCGCGTTGGACCCATGACGATTGAGATTCAACACCAGAGGCACGCAGATCACCGACCGTTGTGAAGCACGTGTCGGCTTTCACCCCGACCCAAGACGAGAAGCTCGGATCAGCTCGGAAAATCTCGAATCTGCCTCGGATGAATCCACCACGGGTCCTAAGTCCCCGGAAGGTTCCCCCGTCCCCGACGGACCTGCCTCGCCTGCTTCCCGTCTCTGGTCTTTCTCTCTTGTCTGGAAGGTACGGGTTGCTCCTCCTTCCAGATCTTCCAGAAATCCACCCGCTAGCGCTTGGCAGAAAGCTGACTAAGGTTTCATCCTGTCTCGGTCGCCACTGCCATTCGCTTGCGACGGCTTCCATTTCAAAATTTGGTCTTTCTTGGGCAAGAAGAAGCGCAAAACATTGATTCGTTCCAGACCACTTCGTTCTCAAATTTCAACTTGCCAAGCAGTGGAAAAGAAAAATTCTTCACTAATCTTCAAAGACAGAAATGCCGTGAAACCAAAGCTGACTCGACACAGAAACACCGGCACTCGTCCGAGTCACGTGGAGAAATGTCATCGCAACCGTATTGGACGAAGAGGCGAAGCGTCATGTCTGCCAAGACAAGGCTGCAGATGCCCTTTGGGCGAAGTTCAAACCCAACGGAAAACCGTTTTGCCTCATGAGCCAACGAGCTGCTATCTTTGCAATTTGCAAACATCGTACAACCCAGTCTCACAAGCGCGCACACAGACATAGTCGGACAGTCGGAGCGAGCTGTACGCGGGAACATCAGCAAACTTCGGGAGTGCATTTCCACTTTGGGTCGAGACTAGTGCCAGACCATCGGAACCGGGCTCTTGACAGTGAGCCGCATCGGTCCGACACCACCACCGCGCACGGAAGAAACGACAAGCCCGCCTTCCGTCCGCTACGAGTGACGAGGACGGCGGAACCATGACCGCGTATCAGTACGAACCGCTCTTGTCCCCGGACTCCAGCCGGCTGCTGGTCCTCCAACCCTCCGCTTCCCACGATGCCGAACTCAGGGGTTCCCTACTTCACACCACGCTGGCGGAATGTGACTACGACTTGATCGACCCTTACACAGCCCTGTCTTACGTATGGGGAAGTGACAAAAGGCCATGTTTGATTTTTCTCGATGGCAAAGAGTTCGCCATCACGCAGTCCCTACATGACGCGCTGCGTGGTATGCGTGACCTCACACGGACCCAGAGGATTTGGGCCGATGCTCTCTGTGTCAACCAAGATGATATCCCCACCAGCACACAAGGCGCCACACGTTAAGTGACGCAAATTCAGGATTTGCAATCCAGTAACTACCTCCCGGACTTGCCATCTTGGGTCCCTCAACTGCAGTACCCCCGCTCTGAGGTAATAAGCACTAAAAATCCGGAGCGGCGCCGTATTCAGTTTCCGGGAGACTATCAAGTTCTGGACGTCGACGGTAAGCCATCCATCTTAGCACACACCGGATTCCGTGCCGATGAAGTCAAAACTGTCAGCGCTGTCTTGCCTGCAAAACGCGATGCTGCCCATGCTCTGATCTCTACAGAAGAATATGTCCACGTCCGAGAAGAACTGTCGCAGTTTTATGGCGACGTCTTCAAAGCGATGGATTTCAAAAAGGACAACTTTATCTGGGAAGGGATAAGTAAGGGAAGATTTTTTTATTTGAAAGAGGGAGCGGTACATCACAGAAGGCTGTGCGAGGCTCTTGCCCAAGCGTGGGTTCGATTCATCGAGACCTTGGAGCAGCAGTCCAACGCCAAGTCGTCGGCGGACGAAGACTTCACTGCCTCGTTCTCTCGATGGGCACGCAGATAAGCGAGCGCAAAGCGACCATTTACAAATGTCAACGTCGAACTCGAAGGAGAGGAGAGAGGCATTTGCTACGGCATTCCGTATCTTCTTCAAAGGTACCTGGAATCTGAGACTGATGACGATATTTCCGGAAGGCGATTAGCCATCACAGGTCGCGGAAATTGTGCTCTCGTCCCAGAAGAGGCGAAAGAGGGTGATGCGATAATCGCTTTAACCGATCCTACCGACGTGAAAGCCACCCCGTTTGGACCGCTTCTCGTCGTGCGGCAGAAGGAAGTAGGAAGATCCCAAGCAATCAATGCCACAATCATGGAGGCATTGCACAGTCTCAAGCCACAACGGGGTGGACAGCCCAGGCCATATCTTTTCCACAAAAATGGCCAGCTTTTGAAGCACAGAAACATGACTGCGTCGAGCATTGTTCGGTGATTGGACAGGTTTATGTTGACGAGCCCATGAGACGTGGCTTTCGGGGTAAGCCCAATGACAGAGAGATGCGGGTATTTGCGCTGCATTGAAAGCCATCGGAGAAGACAAGAAAGACTATCCGCCACGCTGAAGGGCAAGTATAAAAGCATAGCAACTGCGCGTATGATGAGTCCGCTTCGGCGCCTGGCTCTGGGTTCCACCGCCCATCGTTGAACTATTCCATATACTTTGTCTGAGTTGACATTATTTAATTTCATCATCTATATCTCGAGAATCAGGCCATGGGAGGCTTCAGCACCTGTCACATTCGATCCCCCTCCCACCTCGGAGCGTTCAATATCAACGCCATCAAAGACCCAGAGAGTAACGCCGTGACAGGCACAGTAATAAACCACCCAAAATAAATCCACGCCACCAGCCTCGGGTTGATACACTTCCAATCCCCATTCGCAAGCCCAACCCCCACCGTCGCGCCCGCGATACACTGCGTCGTCGACACCGGCAACGCCAGCCGCGTCGCCATCAGCACCGTAATCGCGCTCGCCAGCTCCATCACGAACCCGCGGCTCGGCGAGATCAGCGTCAGCCGGTGGCCCAGGTTGCGCATCACATGGTACCCGTACGTCAGCAGCCCCAGCACGATCGCGCCGCCGCCGAAACACAGGATCCACAGCGGCACGCCGACGGCCGTCTCGACCCGCCCCGAGCGCCAGATGTCGTAGGCCGTGGCGAAGGGCCCGATGGAGTTGGCCACGTCGTTGGCGCCGTGGATGAAGGACGCCGTGGAGGCCGTGAGGACCTGCAGCGCGCTGTACATGTACTCGGCGCGGTTGTCGTAGTGCGGCGCGCGCGCGTGCATGTCCTCGATGTCCCAGCTGAGGAGGGCGTTGCGCTTCTGCAGGGAGACGACGTCCTTCTCGAGGCCGCGGAGGACGAGGCGGTTGAGGCGCCAGAGGAGCACGGGAAGGCTGTTCCAGGGCCCCGCGGGGCGCGGCGGGATGATGTCGGAGGAGGAGCGGCGGTCGGAGGAGGAGGAGGAAGGTGCTGGGGTTTGCGGGAGGGCGAGCGCGGGGGAGGGGAGCAGCATGGCGGGCTCGTCTATGAAGAGGTCGGAGGGCGTCTGGCTTGTTTGGATCGACTCGAGGAGGGACTCGGAGGCGCGGACGTAGGCGAGCTCGTCGGCGGTGAGGTGGCCGCGGTAGTAATCTTTGATGTTGATCTTGTTGACGCCCGGCGGGGGCGGAGGGGGTGGTGGGCGGTTGAGGAGCCAGGGACCTTTCCACATCATTGTCCACTCGAGCTGCCAGTCCTCGTTGACGATTTTGCGCCAGAGGTAGGGCAGGATGAAGAATGCCTGGAGGGAGGTCGCGCCGGTCGCGACGGAGAAGACGGCGATGAGGATCTGGACGGGTGTGAGTTCGACGTTGGTCTGGACGCCTTTCCACGCCATGAGCACTGCCTTCGTGTTAGTTGGATCGGTGGCACTCATTCAGCTGAGGGAGATTCCGCTTACTCGTCAACGCTCCGAAGGTTAGGAACGTGTAGAACGGGATGGAGTAAAACGCCTTCCTCACCGCGTTCGTCTTGGTCAGGACAAACTTCTTCGTCACGAGGAAGAGCATCGCGCCCAGCACGCCCGACAGCCCCGGCGCGACGACCCACGCCGCGAAGACCTGCGAGACGCCGTCCCAGCCCCACGAGATCTTGTCGATGCCGACGGAGGCGGTGGCGGCGCCGACGATGCCGCCGATGATGGAGTGCGTCGTCGAGATGGGCAGGCCGTTGCGCGTGGCGATGCTGAGGAAGACGGAGGACCCGAAGATGGCGCACATCATGACGAGCAGCAGCACGCTGGGGCGGTCGTCGTAGAGGTGAGGGTCGATGATGCGGTTGCGGATGGTGTCGGCGACGCGGGAGCCGATGGAGACGGAGCCGCCGAACTCGGCGAAGGTGGCGATGACCATGGCCTGCTTCATGGTCAGGGAGCGGGAGGAGACGGAGGTCGCGAAGGAGTTGGCGACGTCGTTCGCGCCTGCGGCCGGGGTCAGTTTTACTGGACTCGGAGTTTGGTTTGAGTACTTCTCCGGAGGATGGCTGGCGGTCTTACCGATGTTCCAGGCATCGAGGAAGGAGAAGATGGTGGCTATCGCAAAGATGTAGTCATATTGGTGGAGGGCCGCCGCCATGACGGCTCGCACGGCGCACGGCGGCACGGAGGTGCGGTGTGTTGGGAAGTGGAAGACGGTGCTCGTCTCGGCTCCGGTGATCGATGTTTCGGCGGGGCCAAGTCCGGCGGGACACGGCGCGGCCGCGTTAATGGGGACTCATGTCGCGAGTCAGGCCTTCAACGCATTCTCTTCTTGGTAATTATGTCTCTGATGCAACACAGCGGGTTCGCGATGAGAGAACGCGCACGGCGGATGATCCGCGTTGGAGATTGCGGGAGTGGATGCTGCGAGCGTCCGGGGGCCCAGGAAAGGTGTTATATGGAATTGCGCATCCTGACTTGCCGTCAGCCGAAAGTCCCCAAACCCAGGGCGAACTTCTCGCATGGGATTGGCAGCGATGTGGCACCAGGGATCTTGGTGTGCCTGGACGGGCTGCGTGGGCGTGATGACAGGCGTATACTCCTGGGCGGCCTCGTCCGCCCCGGCCGACCTCGCGTTAGTGACATTGATCTCTCCACACCCCAGCCAGCTGCAGCAGAGCTGGGGGACTAAGACACGAGGCGGGGAGGCCGTCGATGACAGGCTAGATAAGCTGTCTTGGGAGCTTCATATTGCTGACCGACGGGGGGCGGAGCTGGCGTGTGCTGAAAGGGCGAAATACAACACACACTTTGGGCGCTCGGTATGCCCCTTTGCACTCGGGAGGCTCGGTCGCCCTGCAATGATGGTGGTGGCATGATCAAACGCCCTGCAGGAATGCGGCAATGTTTGGGAAGAGCAGCGCAGCTCTCCCCAAAATCCATTGTGACACACGAGAGACGTGCGAGAGAGCTAGAGATGATCTTGGCGGACGTTGGAAGAAAAAAAGGAGCCAATCGATTGCCGGGATTCGAGCACGCTTCTCAACGCTGCGAGTTCGCCAAGACCCACAACCCACGCGGGCGCCGGGATGGAGGGTGACATGGGCCCGTTCCTGTTTGGGGTTGGATGTTGGTGTTCTGCATTTTTGAACGCCTGAAACTCTGGCAGATGGTCTTTGGAGGACCTGTTCTTGCTTTCAACACGCTGAGATGGAACTCATGTTGTTCGCGATCAAAGTGGTGGCCTCGTTGGTGCTCTAAGAGAACCGCAACTCGTGTCACCAACTCTTCTGTCCGTACTAGATGGGCGATATTTGGTTGCCGAACTAGAAAGCTTATCACATCGTGGTCCAAAACCACCAGAGAAGATCTCGTGGTATCATGAGATACGCCACAACACTGCGAAGTTTCTCACTATTGGCACCAAGGCTTTCAAACTACGGTTCTTGCTGCAGGCTTCTCGTGCCAATCATCCCGCGCACGCGGCAGGCTTGATGCCTACAGGTGGGTCTAGCATGCATGTAGCCTTCGGTAACAGTTCAGGGCGATTGCGGCGAGTCTTCTACAATCTGCCTGAGGGACGCCGAGGCTCTTGAGTCCTCCCATGGAAACGCAAGGCATACTTTTGAAGTTGTCTGACGAGAACGGTGGACTTTATCCCCATGAGAACTGAAGCATCGAAAAAAAGCTCTTGTTTATCTCCCATTTTTTACCCAACCCAGTGCGCTATGCAAGTCCTTTCGTAACTCAAACTCCAATGACTAAACTTTTGCCAGCCCCCACCCTCCTTTTGCAACACGACAGGCAATCAAGAAAGACGTTCCCAGGAATAAGCAGAGACCTCCGAATATGAAAGCGTAAGTGTAGTCTCCTCCGCCAATCTTGATCAACGCGCCGGCAAGAGGTGGACCAGTTAGGTTGGCAAAGCTGACGATGGAGTACACCATGCCCATCCGTGTGCCTGCCTTGCGGAGGTCGGTTGTCAGAGACGACAGCGCCGCGGGAAAGAGTCCTTGTACCGTGGCCCCGAAGATGCCTATCGCGAGTTGGAATCGCGTTAGCTATGTTCGAATCTCAAGGTTGACGATAGCGTGAGTGAATGGGAAGATGCTCGGTATCAACGTACCATATATTACAGCCCAGGCATACAGTCCAGCAGCACTCTTGATCGCCATCCAAGAAAACAGAAGTATCGTACAGACTGCTGCAGCAGGTGTGACGACGTTCAGAGGTCCCAAGAACAGGTCTGCGAGAAACCCGGGTATGACGCGGCCAATGGCTCCGACTCCGTTCATTATCATAAGGATATCGATCGAGGTATCATAGGAGAACGACAACTTGTCTCGGCTAAATGGGCCGATGCTACTTCATGTTAGTGTCCGATGCTAAAAAGGGGTTGTCGGTGTGGTGACATACTAGTAAAACGCAAAATACACGCCCCAAAAGTTCTAACATCTCGGTCAGCATCTCCTAGACGAAGGTTGAGTTGTTTGAAGGGGACATACAAAGAACATGCCAATCGTAAACAAGAGATAAGGCTTCTCCTTGAAAGCCGACAACTCCACAAGCGAGCCCGCACGTCTCGGTCGAAGCCGGGACCTCATGAAGACGTTGGCAACCAACAACGTCACAAGCTGCACCAACGCCATCACCCGCATCGTCCACCCGAACCCAATCTTGGGCAAGAGCTGGCGCGCCATGACCGGATATATCACGCCTCCCGTCGCCGACCCGCTGATGGCAATCCCAATAGCCAGGTTCCGCCGGCGCTTGAAGTACGTCGACAAGACAGCCATGACGGGGCAAAACAGCCCGCCCATCCCGAGCCCGATACAGAGCCCCTGGGACAGGAACAGCTGCCAGTACTCCGTCGCGAAGGACGCCGTCAAGCTCCCGAGCACCACGAGCGCCGATCCGGCGCCGAACACGGCGCGGAAGTATCCCGCGTCCGTGAGCCGTCCGGTGAAGACGCCCACGACGAAGAGGAAGAAGACCTGCATCGAGCCGATCCAGCTGATGTCCGACGCCGGCCGGGAGAGGTAGTCGCGGTAGAAGGTCTGGAAGATGCCGAAGGAGTTGATGGTGCCCCATGTGTTCATCACGACGAGATGTGCCATGAGGGCTTGCGTCCAGGCATGCAGGCCGCCGTCTGGTGGTGGTTCGTCGGCGTCGGCGGGGGATGTATTGGGGGCTTCTTTCGTTGGGGCATGTTGTTCGATGTCTTCGTCGGATGTGTCGAATATTACGGATGTTGAAGGTGATGGATGGGAGCTGGAGGTATTGTCGGGTTGCTGTTTGTCTTTGGGGTATTGCCCGGCTCGGGGCTGCGTGGTGTCGTCCATGATGACAGGGGTAGTTGTCCGAACGGCAAATGAGGCACAATAAAGGATGTTGCCAAAAGCAAAGCGCCGGTAATGAATTAACATACACTACAAGAGAGTAGATACTATTTTCATGCTAGGTATGAGTTTATATTCTCAGCAGCTGCCGAGGGCAGAAAGCCAGCCAACATCTCAGTTCCAGCATTGCTATCGTCGTCGCACTTACACCTCCCATGTCTGCCGCCGCAAGCCGAAGCGCTCAGCCCAAGCGACCCGATAACTTTTCGAAGACATCAAGAGGAACACTCTTAAAGCCCCGTGCTCTGACTCAAGGCACCGCGAGTCTCCCGGAAGAGCAGTTTCCCGCACCAATCCCGTTGCACTGTGGGTTTCCCGGCAGTTTCCCGCCCAGTTTGCCGGCAACCGGCGAAGTTTCCCGCGGGGAAGATAACGACCAGGGGCACGAGTTGCATTCAACGCCGTCAGAGCTTCGGAAAGCGACGCAAAATTCGTTTTCGGCGGAGATATCGTTGCTTCAGATTTCCACTTGGGGAGGTTAGTCGCTCGGTTTACATCGGCGTGGGGACTGGTGTCCATGCAGGCCTCAATGTGTCTCCAGACTTGACAGAACATGTTGGCCCTATTTTCCGGTGTAAGTAGCCGACTGCGTGTTGCGGACTCGTGAACAAAAAGGCAACAGTGTGCTGTTTTGGGTTCTTCTCGTGGAAACACCTAGGTAGCAGATGTCTGCCAAAGGCTTTCTTCATCGTCTCACGCAGGATCGCTTGGCCCTTTCCAAAGTTTCCATGGATATACTACTACAGTACAAACTCTACCAACTTTAATCGATATTTCTTGAATTGCTGTTAACTAAAAAGTTCCTAGTGATGAGAAAAAGCGTTGGTCCTTGCTGATTGGCGTCCATCCCGCTTATCTTGAACAGCACAGTACTCCAGCTATATCCGGTGGGATTGCTACGCAAGGTGCCTGCTTTTACAAAACGCCAACACTACCCTTATGTCTCTCCAACTGCGGCATTGTGAAATGGATGTGGCGCACTCGGCTCCGTGAGAACGGCCATCTATTCATATTGACGCAATGACAAGCCGCCTCGGTAGCCTGGCTCGACAAGGTGTTTGTACACACTCTCTTCTTTTTTTTCTATTTATTCAAGCGCCCCCCCGGAAGGAATTCTTCTCCGTGTTCATACGCAACCCTCTATCCACCACCGTTTCTCCGTACACGCAAAGACGCGAACTAGCCCACCCCAAACGGAGAAATGGCATCTCTTCAGGTCAAGATGAAGTTGGACCAGATGCCACCGGAGATGATCTTGACGACTTTTAGGAGCATACATCCCCCAGACATTCCGGCTTTGAGTTCCACCAGCACTACATTCCGGAAGTCTTTTCTTGCGCACGAAAGCGTCATCATCGGCGGGCTAATTTCTTCCATTCGTCGTAGCCTACCCGATGACCTGCTCCACCTTGCCATGATCGCCGTCTATCTCCGCTCGCTGAACGCCAAAGTCGACTACACCGCAAAAGCCTTCAACCCCACGAAGCATTCCGAGCGCTTGATTGATATAGTCGAACGATCTTTCAGTCGCCCGATCACCAGCTGGACGCAAGAGCCGCTTCGCCCAGTGGACGTGATAGCAATCATAGAGTTCGTCAAGGAAGTCAACTTGATCACAGATGCGAGGGCGAACCGTCTGGTGGAAGGCGATGACGACTTCATGTTCCGGTGGAAGAACGAAAACCCAGGCACTCTCGGGGTGTTCCGAGACAAGCTTCCGCTCCTGATCTTTGAGATCTGCTGCCAATGCGTCCTTCGTCATGGCGAGGTTCTCGACACGGCCGAGGAGACACGGCTACTCGATAGAGTTGCGCGAGTTGTCTGTCAAGGCGCCAAACCGCTCTTGACGCTCTCTGGTGACACACGGGTCGGGGGAGTATGGTCGCGGCATGACGACCTGGGCGTGGTCCCGGGGCATGATCTCAAGACTCTCGTGAGTTGGATGTGCAGGGCTCTGGAAACTCGTCTCAGGCATGCTGTGCGCAAGGTAGTCAAGATTCAGGCCATTCCTAATCAACCCTGTGGTCTGTACCGAGAGGATATTGAGTTTTTGAATAAGTCCTTATCATCGCAAGAAGTACAAGAGTCACTCGAGAGTCCGACGGTTCTGCCATGCTCAACGGCTCTCGCCCAACGAGTTTCGTACTTTGACAGGAGATTTGAGCCGTTGGATTGGCCGGAACATAACTGGCGCATGAGGTTAGGCCAAAGTCTGAGTGTCGATGACATAGAGAGCATGCCTGCATCACTAGTCGATAAGCTCTTTAGGATAGGCATTCTACAGTCAGCTCAAGTCGTTGGCTGGGAGGTTTCAACGCCACTATATCGCGTTGCTTGTGCGGGCGAGGATGGTAGCGGGGATCGAGAAGTTCTCTTCATCAAAACTTCTGGGTGCCTGAGAGCAGTGGCTTCGTTGAAGACCGTATGTCAGCGCGAAGATTGGACACGACTGGATGAATTCTCCTGGGTATGGTACAAGGTCTCTGCTGGCATTCGGACTATGGCGGAACTCCTGCGAATGGGAGAACTTCAGAGTCGGGAGCATTGTCGTCAGTCTTTACGTGGGCTCAACCCGGAGGCCACGCGGAAGGCGCTCCGTGAGCTTCAATCTTACAACGGGCATTATCCCAGTATTTCCTCGTTAAAATCCTTCGTCATCTCTTGCTACGCGCCGAATCAGACTGGAAAGCCTGGGCCGTGGAAACACAAGCCTTTTGTCGAGGAGGTTTGGGAAAGAAGGAAGAATATCGGTGCTGTTCTGGTATTCAGGGCCGCTAAATGGTTCAGAAGTGCGCACTCATCAGGCTGGTCTTAGCTGTAATTCAATCGGCGACCTTTGTCCATCGAGGGCGTCAATAATACGACAAAAGCACCAGAAGTTCTAGGGCGCAAAAATCTGCTAATAATTACATGTATGCGATTTCTTACTGGAAATTCTGAATCACACGTCCTTTCCAAATACCTCCAAGTTGACATGCGACGTCTCTCCCACCGCCTTCTTCGTCACCATCACAAGATCGTCAACGGCGCCAAGGAAGCGTGTGAAAGCGTTGATAGCGCCAATCAACTGCCTACCCTCGTGGGCTTCAAGCTGCTCTCGCACATTCATGTCATCTTGTTTCCCCTTTTGAACTTCCCTAGCCCTGAGAGCTCTGCTTATTAGAGGCGTTGGCAATAGCGCAGGCAACGGCTCCCCCGAATCTAAGGACTGTTGAACCAGTGACAATGTTGACATAAGGTCCACGACGAGGTTCTCGTCATCGATGCTCATGGAAGACATAAGTCGAGCCCGAAGCGGGAGTGGTAGTTCTGTCATATAGAGCCCGAGCTCTGCCAAACTTGTGTTGATGCTCCTACAGAGGTACGTCGCTCTTCGAAGCGTCTCAGTGTCGATATTGGAAGTGGAGAATTCGAACTTTGTCAGCTCTATCGGGCGACCAATCGCGTCCAAGATTCCGTCGCAAGTGGCTGTCTCCTTCTCGATGAACTGGACGAGATCCTCGGGGGGCATGCGCCACGTCGATACCAGTAGAGCATATCGGTCCTTGACGCCCAGTAATGAGGTGGACAAGATGTGTCGATACTGCCGGCTCCCAGTTATCGGCCGCGGGAAGAGCCCAATGAGCATTGCGCTGGCGTTTCCAACGAGGACGAGAAGAACTCTGCGCCAGAAGATCTGGTACCCGACACCGGGGTTGCCATAGGTCGGCACGTGTGAGTCGATCCAGCTGTATGCGACAACCATGTACGCAGTTGCGGCAAGCATGATGCCGGCGGCCAGGTGCTCTTGCGGTGTGAAGAGCCTCCACCACATTAGGGGGATGATCAGCACAGCCATCACAACAGCGAGGCCGTATGGATTCCCCGGCCCGGACCCGGCACCGATGTACCAGCATACCAGGCCGATGATGCCGCCCGCCACTGTGCTTAGTGTTCGGATGATGATTCCGGACAGCAGGTCCGACATGTACGGCTCGATGGCAAGCTGGCCCATAACCATGGCCCAGAATCCCTTTTCGCGGTAGTAAAACCCCGCAGATGAAGGGATGACGGCCGGCAACGCTAGAGCGATGGTTACCACCAGCACGCGCAGAGCGTGAATACCTTCGACGTCGGTGAACCAATGGATCAGGCCCAGGAAGATCATGCTTGGCTTGCTCCTCTTTCGGCTCGTGGGGTTTCTCATGCTCTTGATGAGCCCGGCCGCTGTAACGGTGTCGTCGGTCTTCTCTTTGCTCTTCTTCTTTCTGCTAAAGAGTGACTTTTTCTGCTGTCGTGAGACAGTGGACATGGTCCGAGTCAAGTCCACTGCTCCTGTTGTTGTGCTTGGAGTTTCGGTTTGGGATAGACCCAAACCAAGAAGGCGTTGCAGCCCCTGTGGAAGCCATAAGCTTTTGCGAGGTCTGGATTGGTCGATTTTGATTATAGCTTCGAGCATCGTCGCGGTCTTCCGAGAGAGGCTGATGAGTCTTTCTTGGAGCAAGAGTCCAAGCATCAGGCCGTACAGAGGAGGTACGTGGCCATCCTGATCGTAAATGACTCTACCATCAGCGTCAAAAAGATGCGAGTGCAGAGCTGTAAGCTGCTGTGTGGAGGCCTCAAAATCCACAAGTGCCTCGTTCAGCAAATCCAGCATTTGCTGGCGTTCCAAGTCGGCTGGTCGTGCTGACGATCCTTGAAGTGCAGACAGGATACCATCCAGAGCTTGACCCAGCGCACCCAATAAGGGCTGCGCCGTTGACGATACCACATCCAAGGTCTTTTCCAGCATTTTCTCCGTGTCTGGATGTTTGACGCTGTCGCGGAGATCAATTGCCCTGGCGATGTGATAAGCGAGCGGGCGCTGGATGTTACCAGAATCCTTTTGGTCCTCGAGAGCCATGGCAGCTTGGTCAAGAGCACTAGCCTTAAGACTCTTCTCTTCCATAGTAATAAACAGCTGCAAGAGCCCGTTGAATGCAACAGAAACCTGCCGCAGCGGGTCCTGAAGAGACGAAACATCCTCAGGGCTCCATTTGCGGAAAGAAAAGTCCAAGGCCAGAAACCCAATCGACGATGCGAGATTCTTGTGCGCCATCGCGAGCTGACTCTTCAACTGCAGCAGTCGATCCAAACTGAATCGGCTCTCGCGGTTCGAAAGCTGCCAAGTCAGAGCTTTGACGAAACTCTTCATGGGCCTCACCAGATCCGCCATGCCGTCCAGCACGATTTCTGATGTAGATTGCGGGAATATGGCAATGTTGCAGAAAGCGCCAATGCCCACTGCGATACCAACCGGGATCAGCATGCTTTTGGGGATCGTTCCCTGGAATGTCGGGATCGTGGGGGCACTCGTGAGGTAGATGTCGGCGGTGATGAGAGCGAAGATGCCGACCAGCGTCATGTTTGGCGCAGCGACTCGTATCCGAGCCTGTTCAGGGCCCAGTCAGCTTGTCCTTTCGTCAATATCGTGACCGGGCTCACCATCAAGTAGACAAACAATCCCACCATGCAGAAGTATGTCGCCGTAACTCGCACGTCGAGCAGACGTCCCTCGAATATGGCGATCTGCAGAAAGTCGGGCTGTCCTGCATCTGGCGATTGCTGCAGCTCCTGGAACTGTCTCATCAAATCTGCCTGGGGCCTCGTGGCCAGCGCAGCTTTCATGGCGATCGTGCCCCAAGCCCACCCGATTGCCAATCCGACACAGATCATCAAGCCGCTCAGGATGTGGATGAAGACCACGCCAGACGGCGGCATCATGAAGAGGACGATACTGCAACTGCGGTCAGTACTCCAAATGAGGAAGGGGATGACATGGGTCCCACCATCCGAAGAAGACAGCCTGCCCAATTACAGCCAGCGTGGCTTTGATGAAGATGAACAAAGTGAGAATCCACACAGCCAAGGAGCATTTGAATAGAATCTTGAGATCTTTAGCGTTGAAGTGGTCAAGCCATTCGGGCAGTCGCTTGGGCTGGTTGAAAACATTGAAGTGATGCTCGGCATCAGCATCATCCTGAACGCGACTTTCCTCGTCGCATTTCGGATTAGTCTGTGCCATTCGGACTCTAGTGCAGCAGCAATGGCTTCGTAACGAAGTCGTTAGACGCTTGTTATTATTGTAGACGTTATTGATGTTGAGCGGATAATGAAGCAGAGGAGGAGAGAAACAATTCACAGAGGAAAACCCCTCCAAAGTTGGGCGAAATTCTAGAAAAGTCTCAGCTCTTCATTCCCAACGTCTGCGCATCGGGCAGTGATCAGATCCTATCCCCAGATCTTGGAGGCTTGACGGGGTTAAGAAGCAAGATCCCGAGATTAACGTGGCGTACGAAAGCGAACGCGAGAGCGACCCACTTGATCAGCGGAATGTCGACGTCTTGGCGATGGAGCTTTAAAGTGCGCGAACCCCATGAAGAGCGCTTCTGCTAACCATAGTCCAAGTCTGCGTGGAGAATGCCAAACTCTTGTTCAGAATGCGATTCTTTGATCCCCATGAGTTGACGAATGGGCTTTTCACTGCATACAGAGATGATGGTGGTTCGTCCCAGATGTCAAGGCGCGGCATGGGTGCCCTGGTACGAATGCGAACGCGACGGTCGCGCCTCGCTGCTAAGGAGGAACAAGGTCACGGGTCGTGCGATCAACCCGACTGCGTACGCTAGAAGATTGGTACCCGGGCAGTCCAGCCCAATAAGCAGTAAAGTTACACTCTGAACAGGGCAAGCTATGTGATTGGGTGCTCAACGCTAGTCACTCATATTGGCCAAAGAAGCACGCCTACACATGTGCCATGTTACACGCCGCCCAGCTTTATCCCATCGACTGCTCGTAGACTGCAGTGTTGAGGGTCTCTAGGTTTTTAACTTAACGTAACTACAAAACTTATTATCACACACCTTCGATCTTTTCTGAGGCCATTTAATTAGGTACACCGTACATCCACATACCCAGTGTACCATATTTACTAGTAGTCGATGGGGCACTACAAGAAACGACCTGTTGGCTATAGTGTGCCTTCTGAGGAAGTTGCGAATTAGTTATCACGGTTATGAGTGGTGATTCAATCTTGGGTCAGCTTGAAAACTGATTATACGCCAAGCTAAGCATTCTCTACGACGAAGAACAGTTAATCATGGGACAGCCATCTTTCACGACGTTAAGTGCCATCATCTACGTCACTAAAAAACTACGAAATATAGTCCCGTACGTTGGGAAACCGTTATGACCCTTTGCCAACGCCCTCATCGGGAACTCCTTGCAGCCTCCTAGTCGTGGGCACTGCGCATCAGTTGCGCGAGTTAGTCGGCTTACAGAGGATGTTCTTACCTTGTCAACTTGAAGCAAATGCCGATCGAGGCTGCAATATGAATTTGAATACGTCGCGTTATCGATCAGGCAGGGTGAATACAAAAGTCACGGCAATTGCTCCTGGTGACTGAAAGCTCCGTGGCTTGATGTGGCGCTGTCTCTCCCCCCCAAAAAAGATTGGTTGGTTTATTTCATTGAAAATGTTGATTTTGTTGTCATGTACGGAATATTCATAATTCGCCATCCCCAACACTGGCACGTGACAGGGTCAACGTAGGTATAGTAGGAGTGGGCATTGAAATCAAGCAGTGGCTCTTGCATTCTATCTTCTTTATTTTGTTGACTGTATATATCGTTTAAGTCCAGCAAAGCCCGGGTAAAATGACACAAGTGCTACACTTGATAGCTTCAACGCTGTGGAAGAAGACATCCTCCCGCAATTGCCTCGGTATTTCGTAAGCTACGAGAGTAGGCAATACAGACCCAGAAGATGAAATGTATTGTTTGGATGGCGATAGCGGTTTCCGAGTTTCCATGTTGACGCAGCAATCAGTCTCAATTGCAAACCCTGCATCTTTCATCTTTTGACGTCGTTCATATAATTTTGACAGGCGTGGAGGTGAACGCCAACTTCGCGATAATCAGCCAGCGCGATGTCCTTAAGGCTCAACATTCTGAAAATGACCACCACAGAAACTGCGCAAGCATTGAAGATTTCCAGAAACATCACCAAAGCTTTGCGGCGAGCGACTCGAGTCATGGGGCAAACGCAACCACAAAAAAGCCCCGACGGACATTACAATACAAAAATTTATGAACCAACAAACATCGGTGCCACACGTCGGATACGCCTTGCGCGCCCTTGACGTATGCTCAAAACCCACGACACCCTGCCGGATCCGCAAAATATTAAGTAATTTTTCCCCGTTGGAGGAGCGAATGGTTCCATTTTTACACATCCGAGCATGGGGCTCTCCCGGGGCTCCACGCTCGGCCGATCTCGGGCGCATCGGTCGAAATTTTGCACGATAAAGTATTTCTACGCCGGGGCGACCGGTTCGTTGGGTGCTCTGGTGGTGTGGTGCGGTAGGACTGGTAGTTTCTGGGCGAATCTTCCTGTGCGGCGAAGAAGGCATTTCCATCTGGTCACGATCAAGCGCCAACTTTGTGGACCGAATCGAGTTGGGGTTGACAATGTCGACAACTACGGTGGAGGTTATCAACGCGCCGGCGTCGACTCTGGCGGAGCTTTCGGCAACCTCGTCAATTACATCGAGACCGAACCAGCCCGTGTTCCCCGCAGAAGACGCCCAGCATGAAGACATCTCCAAGGGCAAGACGTTGGTTGTCATCTCATCGGTGACGTGCATCACCGGCATCAGCTCCCTCCTGGCCGGCGTAGTCACCGTCTGCATCCCCGCCATGGCGAAGGATGTGGATCTCGAAGGCGGCCTGCTCCTCTGGTACGAGCCTCATTACGCTTGAAACCCACCAGTTGAACCATCGCTAACCATCCCGCGAAGGCCTGCCTCGGTGTACGCTCTCACCTGCGGCTGCACTCTACTGCTCTCAGGCGCCATGGCCGACCTCTTCGGGGCCCGGCAGCTCTACCTCCTGGGGTGCTTCCTCCAGTCGGCCTTCACCCTCGCCTGCGGCCTGGCCAACACGGGGATCCAGCTCATCGTCTTCCGCGCCTTCGCCGGCGTCGCCATCTCCATGTGCCTGCCCTCCGCCGTGAGCATCATCACGCACGCCTTCCCCGCGGGCAAGCGGCGCAACGTCGCGTTCGCCTCCATGGGCGGCGGCCAGCCGATCGGGTTCTCCGTCGGCCTCAGCGTCGGCGGCGTCTTCACGGACACCATCGGCTGGCGGTGGGGGTTCCACATCGCGGCCATCATCAACACCGTCATCTTCCTCATCGCCCTCAGGTGGCTGCCGAGCATCGGCAGGCGCGAGCCCGTGACGTGGACCCGCTTCCGGACCGAGGTGGACTGGGTCGGGGCGTTCCTGGCCAGCGGATTCCTGGCGATGGTCTCGTATGTTCTTGCGTAAGTTCCACCCTCTGTGACGATGCGGTAAACAGAAACCCAAAGATGAGACGAAAGAAGGGGAAAACAACTAACCTAACCCAACCCTTCTAGCGTCATGACCGAGAGCCTGAGCGACATCAAGAAGCCAGCCAACATCGCTCTCCTGGTCCTCTCAGGCGTCCTGATCGGCAGCTTCATCGGCTGGGTCGAGCGACAAGAGCGCCTCGCCCGCCCGGCCATCATCCCCAACTCCCTCTGGAAGAACCGCAGCTTCACCAGCATCTGCGTCAGCGTCTTCATGGTCTGGGGCGCCTTCAACGCGACGGAGCAGCTGAGCTCCTTCTACCTGCAATACGTGCAGCGCCTCTCGGCCATCGACACCTCGGTGCGCTTCCTCCCGGCGCCCGTCGGCGGCGTGCTCGCCAACGTCGTCGCCGGGCTGGTCGTGCACCGCGTCCGCGCCGACGCCGCCATCCTCGTCGCCGTGGCCCTCGCCGCGCTGTCCCCGGCGCTCATGGCCGCGGCCGACCCGGGCTGGAACTACTGGTACTGCACCTTCTGGGCCATGCTCGTGAACGCCGTCGGCGCCGACACGCTCTTCACGATCTCGAACCTGCTCGTCACGTCGCTGTTCCCGGCGCGCACGCAGGGCGTCGCGGGCGGGGTGTACAACACCATCGCGCAGATCGGCAAGAGCGTCGGGCTGGCGTCGTCGGGCGCGATCGCGGGCGCGGTGACGGCCCGGTCGGGCGTGGCGGACGGGGACAGGCAGAGCCCGGCGGCGCTGCTGGAGGGGTACCGGGCTGCGTTCTGGTACTGCGCCGCGCTGTACGGGGCGACGCTGCTCGTGACGGTTTGGGGACTCAGGAAGATCGGCAAGGTGGGTGTCAAGAAGGAGTGAGGGAG
>JABGLZ010000501.1:0-98149 GCA_014705045.1 Colletotrichum theobromicola | reverse complement strand
ATTTTTTTTTTTTTTTTTTTTTGCGTTTTCTTTTTTTTACCAATCGCCTGATTTGTTCAGGGGTCCTGCCGCCGTTCAGTACGGAATCCGGACGAAAAATGGGATATAAACTTTCCAGTGACGCAGCGTAAACTCTAGTCTGCTCTCGCTTTAGGGGTTTTGGTGTTGGAAGGGATGCAGAGTTTGTGTGTGTGCTTTGCCAAGAACGACGGATGGTGACCACCAAAGTTTCTGAGAGCAACCAGAGGGGGAAAGGGAAAACACCACGTCAACAGGCTATTCTGGAATCACGTCCTAAGAAAGCTTGGGGGAATCGGGCCGCCGGGGCCAACCCAGCAGATCTTTCTCAGAGTTCGGCATGTCGGTGCGTTGTGGTGCTGGGCGGCGAAAGCGGTCGAAGGTGTGGACGGACTGACTCAGCGGCCAGACTTTTCTTCAGCCGATCACCGCATGCCTTTAAGAGCCCGAAAGTGTGGGAAGGGGGAACAACAGACGGAATTGGGGCTGGAGATAAGGGGGGGAAGAGACATTGAATTATGAACCGTCTCATGAAGTGCACGTGGAAACACGCGGTGATACTGAAGATTTGTTTCCGCTAGTTGAGTGTTAGTCTCGTAAATATGGATCTGGTAGTTCAACATTATGCATCGTGCTACAGCTGCGTACTGGCGTCATTGGGAGAGATATCGGGCTCCTGATGGTGATCCCGGAGCCCGACCATATTGAACTCCGACTTTTACTCATTAACGCCAGTCTGCAAAAAAGGGGGGGAACGAAAGAGAGGAGCCCTTTCAGTGGGAAATTGGACATAGTATCTGTAGAGTGGTTTGTGTTGTTGACATATCGCAACCCCTATTTCCCCCAAAGTCCGACGGCTCCACTACCAAAAAAGCACAGCCAGAGCCAGAAAATCCGCAATCGGGGGAAGAAATTCGATTGTTGGTAAGCCTCATCACAACGGTGCGGATTTGACAGCCGCAGCCCTGCCCAGTGCCGAGAGCGCGAATCTCCCGAAAGAGGGTCCTCCAGCGGGAATTTGGACATACGTTGCAACCCAAGATTTACGAGCAGTGCAGGGCCAGAGAGAGATATACGGACTTACGGACCAAAGAGAGATTTACGCAGCAGAGTATCCGTAAAGTACGACGAATGCCGTGGGACTAGTGCCCAAACGGGGAGCCCCCATGATGCAATCGGAAGGACGGTTCAGGGCACCTCGGCCGAATTTCTGGCAGATGGCGCCGCCGCAGCAGGCCGCAACAGGCCTAGCCCGCTGTTCCACGCACCCTGACTCGTCTCTGGGGCCGCGGCGTGGCACCTGCGCCTGCTTACGGTAAGCAGGCGTGGCAGAATTGGGGGTCGGACTGGGCAGATTGAGCAGATCTCGGGGCCCTGAAGCTCCCCGACGACGGGTTGCGGACTCGAGCTGCCCCTTCCAACACCCCGCCCGGGCCGTAGTCCATGGTGCTGGGAATGCGGGAGCGGCCACCCTGCAGACCGTGCCACATACAATTTCAGACGGAGCCAGGGAGCTGACATGTTCCAGTCCTTTACCGCAAATGGAACAGTTTCGGGGTGGTGAAGAGAACTACAGGGGCATGACCTCATTGCCACTTGACCGGGGCCGGTCGGGCGGGTGCTGCTCTGCGAACTCCGCACACACACTGACAGAGCACAGCTTGAGTCGACGGTTGTTGACTCGGCCGCGGGCCTAACGACAAACTTCAGCGATGGCGATGGGGAAAAGATGGGCTGGCCTTGGCGGGCTTGCGGCGCCTTATTCGGTGGTCCCGGTGTTGGCTCATGTCCGCAAACGCACACGCATACACTTCTCTGTCGACCGGCTTCTTTGATATAATAACACAATCATCCCATTCTTGTTATCGGTTTTTGCTACTTCCCCAGATCTCATCAACAACTACCAAGTGTAACCGTCTGTGAACGTTTCAACATTTACGATACATCTATATCAGACACTCACACAGATCGCCAACCATACAATTGGAATATCAAACACTACTTAAAAATACCAAGCTCACTTGAGCTTAGCCATTGGCGTCACATCACATACCATGGCACAACAACGAACCGACACACGAGACTCAACAGGCTCCTCAGTCACAATGAACGGCAGAGCCTCATCAGAACAATGGGAGGCCGGTTTCGCCCCCATCAACACCGGCAAGAACAATGGCGGCGACTCGTCCGACGACAACGCCACCCTGTCCAGCCCCACGAGAGACACCCACCGCGACACCATGATGATCGAGGAGGAGGACAGGAGAGAGCTCCAGAGAATCGCGACCACGCTGTCACGGCGCCAGAGCGGCGTCAGCTTCGGCGAGCCCCAGCTCTCAAACATCGCAACCAACGACCCCTCCCTCGACCCCACGAGCAAGTCCTTCGACCTCTCGAAATGGCTGCAGAGGATCATGCAGCAAATGTCTAACGAGGGCATCAGCATCAAGAAGGCCGGCGTCGCCTACAAGGACCTCAACGTCTCCGGGACCGGCGCAGCCCTGCAGCTCCAGCAGACCGTCGGCTCCTTCCTCGCGGCGCCCCTGAGGATCGGCGAGCACCTGAGCTTCGGCAAGAAGGAGCCGAAGAGGATCCTCCACAACTTTGACGGCCTCCTCAACAGCGGCGAGCTTCTCATCGTCCTGGGCCGCCCCGGATCCGGATGCAGCACCCTTCTCAAGACCATGACCGGTGAGCTGCACGGTCTGAGCCTGGGACACGACTCCGTCATCCACTACAACGGTATCCCTCAGAAGAGGATGGTCAAGGAGTTCAAGGGCGAGACCGTCTACAACCAAGAGGTTCGTTAAACTCCAGTCAACCATCTCACTCCCGGCATCTGGCTAACACATCTCTCACAGGTTGACAAGCACTTCCCTCATCTCACCGTCGGCCAAACCCTCGAGTTCGCCGCCGCCGTCCGCACGCCCTCAAAGAGGCTCCAGGGCATGAGCCGCGACGAGATGTCCAAGAAGGCCGCGCAGATCGTCATGGCCGTCTGCGGCCTCAGCCACACCTACAACACCAAGGTCGGCAACGACTTCGTCCGCGGCGTCTCGGGCGGCGAGCGCAAGCGCGTCAGCATCGCCGAGATGATGCTCGCCGGATCGCCCATGTGCGCGTGGGACAACAGCACCCGCGGCCTCGACTCCGCCACCGCCCTCAAGTTCGTCCAGGCCCTCCGCCTCGCCTCCGACTTCACCGGCAGCGCCAACGCCGTCGCCATCTACCAGGCCTCCCAGGCCATCTATGACCTCTTCGACAAGGCCGTCGTCCTCTACGAGGGCCGCCAGATCTACTTCGGCCCCGCCAGCGCCGCGAAGGCCTACTTCGAGCGCATGGGCTGGGAGTGCCCTCAGCGCCAGACCACCGGCGACTTCCTCACCTCCGTCACCAACCCCCAGGAGCGCCGCGCCCGCCCGGGCATGGAGAACCAGGTCCCTCGCACCCCCGAGGACTTTGAGATGTACTGGCGCCAGTCGCCCGAGTACGCCGCTCTCCGCCAGGAGATCGAGCTGCACCAGGAGGCCTACCCCATGGACTCCAACAGCCAGGCGCTCACCGAGATGCGCCAGATGAAGAACGAGAGGCAGGCGAAGCACGTCCGCCCCAAGTCCCCCTACACCATCTCCATGGCGATGCAGGTCGGTCTGACCACGAAACGCGCCTATCAGAGGATATGGAACGACATGTCGGCGACAGCAACATCGGCAGTCATCAACCTCATGATGGCTCTCATCATCGGCTCGGTCTTCTACGGTACTCCCGACTCTACTTCCGGTTTCTACGCCAAGGGCTCCGTCCTCTTCCAGGCCATCCTCATGAACGCTCTCACCGCCATCTCCGAGATCAACAGTCTCTACGACCAGCGTCCAATCGTCGAAAAGCACGCCTCCTACGCCTTCTACCACCCCGCCGCCGAAGCCATCGCCGGAATCACCGCAGACATCCCGATCAAGTTCATCACCGCAACGACCTTCAACCTCGTGCTCTACTTCCTCGCCGGCCTGCGCCGCGAGCCCGGCCAGTTCTTCCTGTATTTCCTCATCACCTACATCTCCACCTTCGTCATGAGCGCCGTCTTCCGCACAATGGCCGCCATCACCAAGACCGTGTCGCAGGCCATGATGCTCGCGGGCGTGCTCGTCCTCGCCCTCGTCATCTACACCGGCTTCGTCGTCCGCGTGCCCCAGATGGTCGACTGGTTCGGCTGGATCCGCTGGATCAACCCCATCTTCTACGCCTTCGAGATCCTCATCGCCAACGAGTTCCACGGCCGCGACTTCACCTGCTCCGAGATCATCCCCTCCTACACGCCCCTCAACGGCGACTCCTGGATCTGCTCCGCCGTCGGCGCCGTCGCCGGCCGGCGCACCGTCAGCGGCGACGCCTTCATCAACACGAACTACCAGTACTACTACTCCCACGTCTGGCGCAACTTCGGCATCCTGCTCGCGTTCCTGTTCTTCTTCATGATTGTGTACTTCGTCGCCACGGAGCTCAACTCCGCCACCACCAGCTCCGCCGAGGTCCTCGTCTTCCAGCGCGGGCACGTCCCGGCATACCTCCAGGACGGCGTCAACCGCAGCGTTTCCAACGAGGAGATGGCCGTGCCCGTCAAGAGCAAGAACAGCGAGCCCGATGCCAACGTCAGCTCCATCCCGCCGCAGAAGGACATCTTCACCTGGAGGGATGTCGTCTACGACATTGAGATCAAGGGAGAGCCCCGCCGATTGCTGGATCACGTCGACGGCTGGGTCAAGTAAGTTTCTCCAGTCTCCATCCCTGGTGCGTGGAACCGCCCAACTAACAAGAACTCGCAGGCCTGGTACTCTTACCGCTCTCATGGGTGTCAGCGGCGCCGGCAAGACCACTCTTCTCGATGTCCTCGCTCAGCGCACCACCATGGGTGTCATCACCGGCGACATGTTCGTCAACGGCAAGCCTCTCGACGCCAGCTTCCAGCGCAAGACTGGCTACGTCCAGCAGCAGGGTGAGCAAGCAGCCTCTCCCAAACTCCCACCCTCACACAATTGCTAACACCTCCCAGATCTCCACCTGGCCACCGCCACCGTCCGCGAGAGCTTGCGCTTCAGCGCCATGCTCCGCCAGCCCAAGTCCGTCAGCAAGCAGGAGAAGTACGCCTTCGTCGAGGAGGTCATCGACATGCTCAACATGCGCGACTTCGCCGACGCCGTCGTCGGCGTCCCCGGCGAGGGCCTCAACGTCGAGCAGCGCAAGCTCCTCACCATCGGCGTCGAGCTCGCCGCCAAACCAAAACTCCTCCTCTTCCTCGACGAGCCCACCAGCGGCCTCGACTCCCAGTCCTCCTGGGCCATCTGCGCCTTCCTCCGCAAGCTCGCCGACGCCGGCCAGGCCGTCCTCTGCACCGTCCACCAGCCCAGCGCCATCCTCTTCCAGCAGTTCGACCGCCTCCTCTTCCTCGCCCGCGGCGGCAAGACCGTCTACTTTGGCGACATTGGCGACAACTCCCGCACCCTCCTCAACTACTTCGAGTCCCACGGCGCCCGCAAGTGCGACGACGAGGAGAACCCCGCCGAGTACATGCTCGAGATCGTCAACAACGGCACCAACTCGCGCGGCGAGGACTGGCACAGCGTCTGGAAGGCCAGCCGGGAGCGCACCGGCGTCTCCGCGGAGCTCGAGCGCATCCACCTCGAGAAGGCCAACGAGCAGGTCGCCGGCACCGAGGAGGCCGGCGCCCACTCCGAGTTCGCCATGCCCTTCACCACCCAGCTCGCCGAGGTCACCGTCCGCGTCTTCCAGCAGTACTGGCGCATGCCCAACTACGTCTTCGCCAAGTTCGTCCTCGGCATCGCCGCCGGCCTCTTCGTCGGCTTCTCCTTCTACAAGGCCAACGGCACCATGGCCGGCATGCAGAACGTCGTCTTCGCCGTCTTCATGATCATCACAATCTTCTCCACCATCGTCCAGCAGATCCAGCCGCACTTCGTCACCCAGCGCTCCCTCTACGAGGTCCGCGAGCGGCCCAGCAAGGCCTACTCCTGGAAGGCCTTCATGTTCGCCAACATCATCGTCGAGATCCCCTACCAGATCGTCACCGGCATCCTCATCTTCGCCTGCTTCTACTACCCCGTCATCGGCGTCCAGGCCTCCGCCCGCCAGGTCACCGTCCTCCTCTTCGCCGTCCAGCTGCTCGTCTACGCCTCCTCCTTCGCGCACATGACCATCGCCGCCTTCCCGGACGCCCTCACCGCCTCCGGCGTCGTCACCCTCCTCGTTCTCATGAGCCTCACCTTCTGCGGCGTCCTGCAGTCCCCGACCGCCCTCCCGGGCTTCTGGATCTTCATGTACCGCGTCTCCCCCTTCACCTACTGGGTCGCCGGCATCGTCGCCACCCAGCTGCACGGCCGCCCCGTGACCTGCTCCGCCGACGAGACCTCCGTCTTCGACCCGCCCGCCAACACGACCTGCGGGAGCTACCTCGCAGAGTACCTCCAGACGGCGCCGGGCCAGCTGCAGAACCCGGACGCTACCGAGGCGTGCCGGTACTGCTCGCTCAGCAACGCCGACCAGTACCTCGCCGGCAGCAACATCTTCTACGACGAGCGCTGGCGCAACTTCGGCATCATGTGGGCCTTCATCTTCTTCAACATCTTTGTTGCTGTGGTGTCGTATTACCTTGTCCGCGTCAAGAAGTGGAACTCGGGCGCGTCCAAGGCGAAGAAGGAGGCCAAGGGGAAGGGTCCCGCTACTCAATGAGTGGGGGGGCTACACCCAGGAAAATGAAACACAGAATCAATGAGGACGTGAAGTGTCCCGGATATTTAAACTCTAATAGTCTTTTTACAAATTCATGTAGCGAGCGTTGCTTTTTAAGGAGGAATTCCATCATTACTATAGAACAAACCAGATTTCAATCAAATTATATCATCTATCTTCATTCAGGTGCTCAAGATTATGCTATGTGATGATGATCTGATCTCTGCCTTAGATCAGGTAGATAGGAAATGCCAATGGTCGATTGTTCAGACTAAGAGACTCAGCCCAACTCAGACAACCAATCGACATGCAGATCTTCCGAGCATCATAACGAAGGTGTAATGCTCTACGCGCCAAGTTCTACGTGTCCAAGATATTCTACGGTAAAAAGAAAGCATCAGACTAGATGTTCAACACTCTCTCGCTGTTAACGCGCACCAGAGGGCGTGCCTCGGACAGCAACGCTGCACAACCTCGCTTTGCAGCTCAACATCTGCAGTCGCCAGAAACGAGTCTACGTGGACCTTATCCAGTAGGCCATTCATCCAAGAAGTAGTGCCAGCCTGGATGGCACGGCGGTGAATCGTGGAGATTATGACCGTCGCTGCGTTGATTGGAGAAGCTTCTAAAGTGACGTGCCCGGCTTCCACGGCCCCGAACGGATTGACTATAGAGGCCGGGGCGCACTTTTATCTCAATGAATCGGCACTTTTTCGGGGGATTCAGCTGACCAAAGAGGGAGTCCTGGGATATGGGAGCGTTGAAAGAGGCGCAACTCCATGACGGCGCGCTAAGGGAGCCTCCGGAGTCTTCTAACAGATATTTATTCCAGCCAAGATCATGGAGCAGTTCCTTTCTTCCGCTATCCTGCAAGGAACTGGTCTTCCGTCCGCTCGCGGAAGACTCGAAAGATTGCCGACAAGGTATTTAGCTTCATCTTCCTGGAAGTTGAGCTTACGCCCTGAATAAGGTGTCACGATGGACTTCCTCTATTGAGAATAGAAATCTTGCGCCAACAGCTCGAGAGATATGACGTATATCCCTTACGACCTCCGAAACCTCCAGCCGTTGCCCCTTTCTATACCTGTTTGGGATGTTCCAAGGTTGTATTCGTCGCATTCACAACCTTCGAGTGGGCGACGAGCCCACTGAAGCTCGATTCCGCCGTACGAAACGACGCCCTTGGCGAGAGCACCCTCTTCGAGCGCCCGTCCCCGCTCTGGCAATGTGCCGTCGAGGTTGGCCGAGAACAAGGTCTTTCTATGGCTCAACAATGACCTTTAGTGGATTTTGCTGAGCTTGCGAGGGCTCGCTGAAGAGGGAACCGTCAGAATAACAGCGGCGGCCCAGGAAGCCCTTTGTTCTGTCAGAAGCAGACAATGCAACCCAGAATGAAGTAGGCGAAGCCGTACACGTCAGGCGTCCTCGCGAGTTTATGCTCTCATTCGATCATATCATCTAATATGTTCAGATAGCTGCAAGAATGCGTCGGGGTTCGGCCGGAAAGACGAATTGTCGTGGCTCGCGAACGGACCTACTGATTGCGGAAATGGTTCCATGTCCCAACAGCCTGTTGAACTCTTTTCATCCAGGTCAGCTGACCACGTGCTACATAATGATGTAATCCGCGGGGCTGATTGAATTGACCAGGGGTTTAGCAGCGGAGTGAATGATTTGCTATGTTGGGGCTCTGTAGTTGAGCATTAGCAGGACCAGGGCTTTCTACGCTGAGGGAGTAATCGCCGAGTCTAGATACGTCAATTCCAACCATTTTCTGGTTACACCAAGACAGGATCTCGAGAGCGTATTTGTTCGGGGTATTATCGAAGATCACCAACGCATGGGTTTACATGTATTGCATGTCAGCGAAGGTGATCATGGGGTCAAATCTCATGGAACTTAGTTAATGACTGGCATCGTCCTCAGATGAAGTGTTCCTAGTCTACCAATTGCTGCTACTATTGACTTGGCCCTACGTCATGTCTTTGCTCACAATTTGCAAGTAGAATGAGAGGGAAGATCGCTGAACCGAATCATCAAATCAATAGCAACTTCACCGCGTTGTTTGAGGGCAAGCGCACCGCGCAGTCTCATTTAGAAGTTTTTGACGCTGGGCTCTTCTAGTTACATCTTTTGAACTCCGCCATGGCCATCCCGGCTTAAGCTGGCCCACATGAGACCAATCCATGGTGTCCTAGGTAGAGAGATCTTCCGGTTGGTGCGGTAGCGCATCTACCTGCCACCCTTCTTGGCCTATAGTTGAGTTAGCCTCCATTTCCGGTGGATTGGGATGGTTGTGCTTAGACTTACAGCCTGCTTGTTCTTCTCATTTTGCTTGCGGCCGTCCTTGAACTCGCCGCCAAGCTTGTTGAGAGTCGCGTTGTCCTTCTTAGGGTTGCCAGTTAGGCCCTTAGCTTGCTTCGCCTCCTTGGCCTGGGCGCCTTGGACCTGATTTCACAGCTTAGTACCACGAACGATTTTTTTCCGCGTTTGGAATTTTTCTTACCTTCTTCAAGCCTTGGTTCAGCTCCTTGTTCTTGGGGTCGGCATTCTTCTGGTTCTGCGCGCGCTGCTTCTGTCCAGCCTTGATGTCCTTTTGCAGGTTTGCCTTCTCCTTGGGGAAGTTCTTGGTCCCCTCGGCCTTCTGCACCTTCTTCACGTCCTTGGACTCGTTCTTCTGAATGTTGATGTTGTTCTGGATGCCCTTGACCTCCTTCGACTTATTACCGTTGCCCTTATTACCGCCACCGCCCTTCTTGCCACCGTTATTGGCCCGCGCCTCAAGTGCCTCGAGACCGTCTCCTTCCACCTGTGCCGGTACTGGCAGGGCAGAAACGAAGGAGAAGAAGAGGAAGATAGAAAGAATGATCTGAGTGAAGCGCATTTTGAAGGTTGAAGGTTGGGGTTGGACCGAGTGGTATTAGTAATAGACTAATAAGATTAGATGAATGATGGACCAGCCGATGGATGCAAGACGTGATAGTCTGATGGAGAGCAGTGGAGGTGTCCGAGGAGATGAGCAATTTCCGGTCCATATATATAGAGAATCTGTTGACTGTCCCAAGATCGCCAATTGCGAGTCATCATCTCTCTTGGTTGAGCACATGCGCTCTTGTCCGAGGGTCGGACACCGAGCAGTCTGGCCATCACACACCCACAGGATGGTCCCGAGTCCTTCAGCCGCGATGCTAACAAGATCGTTTCGCTCTTCCGTGATTGAAGCTCCTGGAGTCGCACCCCCCAAACGGCGATTGCGCCCGCTGTCCCATCCGAAGTCGAAGAGTATTGACAAGCGACAAGCTTTTGGGTGGAGTCGAGACGAAGAAAGTTTAGCCGCACATGTGTTTTGGGCTGAACCTAGATGCCAAGGCCCGTTTCCCTTTCTAAGCTTTTCGGGACATTATTCCACTTTAGATGCCAAGATACGTGGCTCTCCTCGCTCGGCCTCGCTTGTGCTGTTTGACGCGAACCTGTCCGTTCATAGTTCACATGGCGGGACCCAGGCGTAGGGGGGAAACAAACTTGGCTGGAATCAAGATGGAAGCCACACCGGGGGTCAGAGTTGGTGATAACTCTCTGCGAGGCGGGAAGTAAACTGAACATATCACGCTTCATCCCAATTCCCAATTTCCTAGTAAAAAAAACAATCTGGATCCGGCACTCTCGCACAACCCGAGCCTCTGCCTACCGTCGAGAAGTCACGATGATCTGCGGCACGTTGTGAGAGTCAGAATCTGCTCATAGAGAAGGACGTCACGGGGCCAGAATCGCTTCATTCCGGTTACCGAGGCCGCGGCGCCACAAAGTCGCCGGTCGACTGGGACGAACTCTGCAGATCAGGGCGATCATATCAGGGCAAAAGATGCCTCTTTGCATGGTCCCGTCAGACCGCATTCGTAACACGAAGCCCCAACGTCGGGCTTCTCCAAACGAATAACAAGGCACCCCTCCACATGGCCCCCTTTCGCCGAAAACGAGGCTCCACATCCACATCCGTGCCAGGAGAAAGCGAGCAGCGGATGCTCATCCGGTGTCTGGCAGACTGTAAGCACGCTACTGGCGGCTCCCGCCGCCCTGCGAGGCGTGCGGCCGGCCTCCACCTTTTCTCCGCGTTGCCGCCTTCCCCGCGGTAGAGAAGTGGAGTAAAAGAAAGAAAAAGAAACTTAAGCTATCGGGACCTGACATAATTGTCGCGATATAAACTCCTGACTAGTGCCGGTAGCCCTAAACTTCTTCTTCATCATTGTTTTAGCCATGTTGGAAGATTAAGCTTATTGCCCGCTAACTCCTTATGACACTGCAACGCAGGAAGGGGTAATTAAGCTAGGGAATTAGAGTCCTGCGTTGAGATCCTTTGGTGTCTTTAAACTGGGGTGTGTCCTGGGTGATCTACCGATCATCGTCTGAAGATTGTGCTCATAACAGTGTTACCACATGATCTCCATCCATCCAAACAACACCGCCAAGAAAGATCCGTCGCCAAGAGCTGCCAATGATGTGCCGTCCACTGCACCGTCGATCACGGTCTCCGAGCGCTCGGCTCCGTTGACGAGTCAAACATTCCTCCTCATTTGCGCATTATTCTCTCATTCCACGCCATGACTAAAGTACCCCCTACTCGTGATCCGATCTGGCCTGTCCATTGCGCGTCAACCAGCACAAAAGCAGGTCTAGCCGTAGGTAAGGCGGTACCGTCTGATCAATCCTCCCTTATGTCGTTTCAAGCGCGCGCGTTTTTCCAAGGTTGAGGGCCACCCCGGCGCTAGTCGGAGCTTATTAACGAGCTTTTGAGTCTCAGGACAACGGGAATGCAACTTCCCGCGTCTGCCTCATGCGCAACATTCTCAAGGCGCTCAAAGCGACGATGCGGGCAGAAAAGTTTTGAATTTGAGGCTTACGTGCAGGCGGCGGCATATCTCACCATCCCCCTTTCGGCTCGACGCGTGGTCGGAAATACGGCAAGCTAAATCCCACCTTGTGCCGGGCCATCCCAATTATATGCCGGCGGCATTTAGATAACTCCCGGATATCCTCCCCTTTGGTGTGTGCAGAGCAGCAAAAATTCTAAAACTTGAGGCACTTTACGCCTCGTCGACACGGTCAACCTCACGAATATTCTGGTCTAGACTCTTCCCATCGTCCGCCTTCGCTGCTTGGTGGTGAGCCTGACGATCCCCCTCATAGCCACTGTAGTTGAAGAGTCAGTCAGATTGATCGAAATACGTTTCGTCTTCGGCGCACAAAGAAGGTGAGAACATACAATAATGTGTCCATCTGGTCAATCGTAACACCCTTGGTCTCGGGAAGGAAGAAGAACGCCCAGATGGTAGCCGTAAGCATCCAGCAGGCGAAGAAAAACCACACTCCGTAGTCGAGGCTACTAAAGATATACGGTAACGCTTTCGTGATGATGAACTGAATGAGCCACTGCGTGAAGGCCGCGAAGGTTCCCGTGAGATTTCGGAGAGCGCCGGGGAAGATCTCTGCCGAAACGATCCATCTAGGAGTAGTTAGTCCTGCCATCGCGCAATCACATTCAATCGCAACTTACGGAATCCCGTTGAGACCGAAAGACCAACTAGGGAAGCACGTGTTAGCTCAATGCTATTTCTCTTTTTGCCTTATGACGGTCAAAGTAACGCTTTAGAGACGAAGTAAACTCACAAGACGGAATAAATCATAATAGCCGCAGTAGCAGCTTGGCCTCCTGACTTGGTGGACGAGGAGAGTTCACCACCAGCAGCAATAATAGGGGCTGGGTTTCCGACCTGAAGCTGTTAGTGTCTGATGCAATATTTTGTGATCTTCCAGACAGAAGCATACCTTTACATAAGCACCAACAAACCACAGACAGAGCGAACACGCCAGAGAAGAAACGATCGTTGGCCGACGGCGACCCCAAACGTCGATTAGAGCTCCATAGAATATGATAGAGGCGACGGCCTTGACCAAACCATAGATTCCAGTGTACAAGGCCACATCGGAGATACCAATGGAGCCGAAGAGCGTTGGAGAGTAGTAGTTGATGGCTGCAAGCTTGTTAGAGGCTGTCGATTTCGGCATGAAACGCCACGAATGCTGAGAATTTCTGCAGCTGAGATTGCTTCATCAAACTTACCTGCGGCACCAGACATGTTCTGCAAAGTGAAGGCAGCAAACACAAGCAGCAAGCGGTTCCACATGCCCTTTCGCGACAGCTCAGCCAGGGAGCCGCGGATGTACGCATAGAACCCATTGCCATACGCCTTCGCGACAGCCGCTTCCTCAGCAAGCCTCGCGCGAATCATTTCAACCTCTTCTTGCATGTACTGGTGGTCTTCCGGGAGGTGTCGCAGCGCCACAAGCACCTTCGCTCCCTCCTCCTCGCGCCCCTTTCTGTAAAGCCACAGCGGCGACTCGTGCAGGAAGAAGCCGCCGATAAGCAAGCTGCCTGCAGGGATGAGCTGGACAGCCATGGGCAGGCGCCAGGACGCGGAGCTGTTCGGGTTCATGTTCTGGTTGATGCCGTAGTTTATCCAGAACCCGATGAGAGAGCCGGTTTGATATGTGACTTCAAACAGGCCGGTGAGGATGCCACGGATTGAAGGAATCGATAGCTCGGCGATGTAGGACGGCACAGTCGCGGTGATGACGCCGCAGCCCCAGCCGGTCAAGGCTCGGCCGGCATACATCGATGCCAAGTCGTTCGTGGCAGCGACCATGGGAATCGCGCCGGCGAGGAAGACCAGGTTGCTGATGATGAGGGCCCATTTCCGGCCGACGTATTCGGTGACTTTGACAATTAGCTCATCTTCAAACATGGCGAGGTCGTTACGGCGCCATACTAAAGAAGCACATAAGCGCGCCGCCGAGCGCGCCGGCCTGGAACGCAGACGTGATATTTGACGATATCTCCTTCGAGGTAGCCGAGGTGATGCCGAAATCTCTCACGAAACTGGCTCGCGCGATCGTTGTTCCGATGAACGCCGAGTCGTATCCGAACCTGAGAAACAGCCATCAGCGAAGGGCCCCCGTTTGGCTTTGAGTTTTCCTGCGCGCGAGAGCCTCGGGCCAGGGAGCTTTTGGGACAACATACAACAGGGATCCTGTGGCAATGATCGCAGACTCGATGTAGAGGCGCCAATTGTACACCTCCTTCGGCGTGGGCCGATCCTCAACCGCGCGAAAGCCGCCCATCGCGTTGCTATTGGTGAGCCCTAAGAGGCTGGCTTGGGTGGGTTGAAACGTTGCGACAAGCCTTCCAAAGGTGTATGCGAGTCTTGTTTTAAGCTTTTTGATACCTTGGCTAGCTTGCATACAGTTCACGCGCGCATTGCAAGGAAAGAAACAAAAAGAACTGAGCAAAAGCAGGAGAAGGTTCCGAAGAAGACGAGGTTCATCCTCGATTTTCGTTTACTTATCCCCCGCAAAGGATGCCCCCCTTCCCACCCCGTCCCACACTCGGTTCATGGGTGCGGGGGAAATCTGGGGAATGGCGCGCCTGGCTGGCGAGTTTCTCGCAGTTCTGGTCTTGGGGAATCGGGGATGACCGGGGTTTGTATGGCGCGCGCACGTCGCCCTCATTAACCCGACACCGACAAGTTTTCCAAGGCAGAGTTGCACCAATGGGGCCGATCTGACCCGAGGGGGGCAGGGGAAGCTGGTGAGGAAACAGCATGGCAATTGGAGAAGGGGCCTGGCGATGGTGGGGTTGTTGGAGCTGCGTGTCGTTAGGATTGGACGGCTCGATCCCGTTCCTGGTTTGGTGGCTGGGGTGATGGGCAAGAAAATCTCGGTCGAGCGGTGAGGCATCCAAGGTAAAGCGTTCAACCGGAATACTGAGGAATGTTCTTTGGGTAATTCGTGATGATCAAAACTTGATATCATTCAATTGAACGTAGAATGCGATGCCAGCTGGGCATCAGGAGAACTTCCACCCAGTTAGTTTCGAGACCTCTAGTGACAGTTTTGTTCCCATTTATCACGGCAAGCAACCTAAACAAGTTGCTGAATTTTATCTTGGATGAATAGCTACATCAAAGTGACGAGAAAACGAATCCTTCCTATGTCGTCTGATTTGAAGTTGGTTTGTCAACAACCCTGCTCGCCTTGAAACGCATCCCCGGTGTCTTGGTCTCCACCCCCACTTGCCTTTAATACCGTCGCGGAGAAGTTCCGAAGCTAATGCCAACGATCATTCACGATACAGGTGCAGCAAAAGCACGTTGGAGTGGTGGTAAAAGTGGTATTGTCTGGTGTTCGTCATGTCCTCGTATTAGGGAAGAGTCATTCGCGCCGAGATCACTACAAACAAACAGAGAACAAAACATAAGAAACAGGAATGAAGTATGGATAAATTCTTACGAAGGAGAACCCTTCTCCCTAAACCCAAAGAATTGTGCTGTCCGCAGTCCAATGAGTTGAGTTGCTGCTGCGTGGTTATGAGAGTTTGAAGCTTTAGGTACAAACATTCTTAGGCCCGAAGCATAAGAGCCGAGTTTGATCAAATGGCGGCGGAAGCACGCGGTCTTGCTGGTGATGCCATGATTCCTAACTACTCACTCCTCCTTTCTTCTAGCAACATGAACAGCCGGCACGCAAAGCAGAACAGCTCCTAAACAAATGCTCAACCCGCTAAAGAGCTGACCGCGACTATAATCATTCGTGGCAGCATCGACAAGCACTCCCGCAATCGGCGCCCCTATCAACGCCGCAAAGGCGACGAAACACCACATCATTCCCGTCCTAGCCCCCACGACGCTGGCATACGGCGCGAGCCTCGGCACAATGGCATTCGGCAGGGCGACGGCGATCCCGGACATGAACCCGACGGAGATGCCCCAGATGGTGATCCCCGTCACGTCGCGGATCCCGATCCATCCCAGGATGAGCGCCCCGAGACTCAGGCACCCGACGATCAGGACCCACACGGGCCCGATGGTGCGGACCTGCGCGATCCACGCGGGGAGGATCCGGCCGGCCAGCGAGCCGGCGTTCATGTACGCCAGGAGGTAGAAGGCGAAGTCGGCGCTCGTGCCGAGGGAGAGCTGGGCGTAGGGGGCGACGATGAAGGGCGGGATCCAGTAGCCGAGCTCGACGAAGAAGAGGCCGAGGCAGAGGAAGAGGTAGGGTATGTCTTTGAGGGCTGAGGAGTCCAGCAGCTCGCCGCCGCGCCTGCGGGGGGGAGTTGGGGTGGGGTCTGGGCGGAGGAGGATGAGGGCGAAGAGGGAGGTGACGAGGACCAAGATGCCGAATATGCGGTTGACCCAGGGAAACCCCATGCGCGGCTCGAGATGGCGGAATAGGATGGGGAAGAGGACCCCGCCGACGGCTGATCCGGTCGCTGCGATGCCGGTGGCGATGGGGCGCTTGGTGGTAAAGGCATTGGAAACGATCGAGACGCCAGGTACGTAAAGTAAGCCACTCCCTAACGATTATGTTAATTCCATGGATATCAGGCATTACAGATGATCTAGAACTTGCCGATGCCAATGCAAACACCTTGCGAGAGAACTATGTGGAAGTACTCCGCTGCTAAGCTGAGCATGAAGAAGCCAAATGCGACGAGGAATCCACCAACGACGAGTAGACTTCTTATGTATCCGCCGTCGTACAGAGGACCTGCAAGAATACCAGTGAAGCCCAGTAGGAAGACTTGGGTAGTGCCGATCCATGATATCGCCGAAGGTGAGCTCGAGGCGAGTTTGTCGGTCTGGTAGTACGCCTGGTAGGCCCCGTACGTCGCCGCGATGCCGTAAGTGTTCATGAAGATGAGCCAGGAGCCCCCGACTTTGAGCCAGGCTCGGCCTCCATTTGGACAGCTGGGAAACTGGGAGACTGCGCTCAAAGCTGGCTCTTGTGTTGTGTCAGGAATTCCCTCTGTGAGGGTCCTTAACATGAGAGCGCCGGTTTCTGCGGAAGCCATGATCCAGGCAGTCTTCCGTGATTGTCTTGAAGCTATCTCTGAGACGTCGCGATAGACGTTGAACCTATCTTCGAGGTTCGAACTTGCCAACAGGACGGCGGGAAGTCCTATGCTAGCCACGTGTCGCCGCAGGTGAGGTGAGATCCGCTGGCACGAGCAAGCGGGGTGGCGGGGTAACGCAGCATTCCTCCGTCATGATCTTCGGTTTGCATGGCCGAGTGTAATTGAGTGCAACTGAGGGGGATGAGGTTCTAAATCCTTCTCCGAATCCGTTTGTACAAGCTCGTGTGGGTATGCGAATTGTGATGAGGCGGTGATGTGGTGGCCGGATGTTTCCATCTACGGTGGTTTCTGAAAAGTACTTGTCGACGTCGTGTCGGGCCTTTGGCAGATTGCATCTGATCGTTCTGTTGAAGCATAGTTCTACATCGTCAAATAAGGATTATTTCATTCAATTGCTCGAGGTAAAGCAAACGCAGGCATTTCATGTACATGACTTTGCCTGTTGATGCTGCTAGTTAAACAGAAGGTTTATTGACTCGAGCCTGCGCGTCCGAGGTTAAGGACGGAGGAGAAAAAGATGAGCTGTTTGGTCCAGCCAAGATTCCACGACAGATAAATTCACCTCACGAACTTCGAAAATATGGAGACGCACCGGAGCTTGGAATGGCGACTCGGCGAAGGCTTGCGGATGGTCAAGCGGAAGATTCGGGGGTCGGCCCTGGGGATGCGGCCCGCACGAAATTGCGGGCACCGGCCCCACCCACCGGTCGCGAACCGGGATTCCTCTTCCAACTTGCGGAAATGACCGAAGGCTCGTAGATTGTAGCTTTCGGGTTTTGCTCACGTCCACAACCTCTGCGGGCGGTGAATAATATGCACTTACTAGAGAGTTTTCCTTCTTGACGAGAGAAGAGAAAACTTCAGAAGATGGCGGAGATGGCGTTCTTCCGTCGGCAAAGCCGGGGGTTTCCTCAGCCCATCTCCCTGCTGCCCGTGATTCCTCATCATTGTTGGAAATGCCGACAGACCGACTTCAGAACCATCTTTGTCCGCTTCGCATTAGCGACGAGGCTGGCCCAGCTTGGCCGGCGAGACTGATGAGTAAATATAGCGAGAATTTGACAGTCCGCGATGGCCATCAGCTCACCCTCAACTCGTAGTCGTTCTAGAAACATTCCTGAGTGTGCTCATGACCAACGAAAAAAAACCTGACTCTGCATCCCACTATTCCCCCACACTGCCTCCGCAAACTCATTTTAATGCCTCCGCAGAACTCTATTGCCCCAGTGGAAGTCGTCCGAACACAGGGGCGAGCTTGGGCCAGAAACACACACACACACCCGATTGACTGGTACGAACGACACAAACGAGAAGCAGTTAAGAACAGGGTGCTGGCGCATGTACACTACCAAGGTCGGACTCGGAAGAGCATGGCGCGTGACAGCCCCCAAAATTCGCACCAGATCCAACGAGATCCATCTGGCGGCGGGGCTGGTCTGGCGATTCTTCGGCCATTTAACCTTGCTTCCCACCCCCATGGGCCATGTGTGGTAACAGCGAGCAAAGCACCGCTGGAAATTGCAAATCCCCACGAAGTCATGCGCCCATGTTCGTCGTTGGTGGTGGTGGTTTGCCTACGCGCCTCTGGGGGGTTCACCGGCTGCTTCTTCCTGCATCGACGCAGTGGCTAAGATAGCCACCTCGGACGACGAGCCTCAGCTGGATAGAGACTTTCGGGGAACGAAAGACGTGCAGCTAAGGTATGCTTCGTGCTAACTAGAGTAAGGTTGCTTATCATGCATGCATGGGAGAGACCACCAAGATGAGAGCCAAGAAACAAACACGCCCAGGCCAGCCCGTTTGCCTTTTTCTCACCCCCAAGTAAACCTGCGCACGAGGAGTTTCAGCGAACTATGTCCCGACCGACCCCCGCGACTCCGCATCTCCCGCAATTCTCTGCCTCCTTCAACACCACCAACAGTGCCACTACCCACCGCCGCCGGGGTAGCGCGTCTCCGTCCGGCTTGGCCGCCCCGCGATTCCCATCCCCCAATGCCCCATACCACGACTTCCCGACCGCGTGGTGCAGTTCCTTTTCGGCCCGCAACTTCAGTCCAAGGACAGACCTTCCCGCTCGCTCGTGTACCATAGCAGGCAACCTTCGACTAGCCATCGTCAATTCGTCATGACCAGCTTCGCCGAGCCGCAGTAGCCCGGGATCATGACTCCGTATCCTTGCGTCTGACGGCGGAGACTCAATCTTGGCTCTGCCCTGGCTGACGTCGTATCGACCGCCTGCCTGGCTAACAGCCTCTTCCCCGGGTGGAATGGGAAATGGGGGATGGGGATGGGGGTCGGATCGTCTGATGCGCGCCCGCCACGTTGGTGGTACTGTAGTATATAAGATGAACCGCTCACGGTTCACCGTCCAGAATGTTTTGGACGTCAAGCGGCGGATTTACCAGTCTCTACAGCACAGCATGGCAATTCTCAAGGGTAGCGCCGTCTTCACGGCCATCGCGTCTCTCGGGGCCATTGCGGTCCCGGCCGCGGCGACCGTGCCGACCATCACGCCCGAGTTCCTCGCGACGGCGGGCAACAGCTCCCTCTTCACGCGCTGGAGGCCGCGCTCGCACTTCCTCGGGCCTCACAGCTGGATGAACGACCCCTGCGGCGCCGTCTACGACCCGGCCACCGAGACCTACCACCTCCACTACCAGTTCCATCCCAACCACGTCAACTGGGGAAACGTCTCCTGGGGCCACGCCGTCTCCAAGGACCTCTTCCACTGGACTGACGTCCGCGACTGGACCAACGACTCGTCCGTCTCGCTCGCCGCCGGCAGATACCCCTCCGGCCCCCTCTCCCAGTTCACCGGCACCACCCAGGTGGTCAACACCGAGGGCCAGAACGACGGGACCCTCCTGACGTTCGGCACCGGCATCCACCACCTGCCCACGAACTGGAAGCAGCCGTACATCACCGGCACCGAGGTCCAGGCCATGTTCACCTCCGACGACCACGGCGAGACCTGGCAGGAGGTCGGCACCGTCATCTACGGCCCCCCCGAGGGCTGGAACGTCACCGGCTTCAGAGACCCCAGCTTCTTCCCCTCCACCGACCTCGACGCCCTCCTCCAGGTCGCCGAGCCCCACTACTACATGGTCCTCGGCTCCGGCCTCAAGACCGGCGACGTCCCCGCCACCCTCCCCGGCGCCGCCCGCCCCGGCTTTATCGGACCCCGCATCCCGCTCTACTCCGCGCCCGCCTCCAACCTGACCGAGTGGACCTTCCTCGGCGCCCTCTGGGAGCCCACCGCCAACTCCTCCCTCGGCGCCCCCGACATTACCGGCTCCTACGGCTACAATTTCGAAGTCAGCAGCTTCTTCGACCTCGCCATCGGCGGCAGCGGCAACTCCTCCGAGAAGGCCTGGTTCGTCTCCATGGGCGCCGAGGGCGGCAACACCACCAGCCACTGGAAGGAGCAGTGGGCCCTCTGGAACCGCGGCGACGTCGCCCGCCGCGACAACGGGTCCGTCGAGTTCACGCCCACCTCCGGCGGCGCCCTCGACTGGGGCATCTCCTACGCCCAGGCCACCTGGAAGGACACCCGCGACCCCAACAGCCGCCGCGTCATGTGGGGCTGGGCCAACGAGGACATCGCCTCCGACTACGCCTTCGACACCTCCAAGCAGCTCGGCTACCAGGGCGCCATGAACCTGCCCATGGAGCTCTTCGTCAAGGAGACCCAGGGCGTCCTCAACTGCGGCGAGCAGCAGGACGGCTCCCACTGCATCGAGAGCTGCAACGGCTACACCGCGCAGACCCTCGGCCTGCGGCCCCTCCCGGACGTCATCACCCTCCTCCGCGCCGGCGCCGCCGAGCGGGACCTCGAGGTCGGCGAGCTCACCGACGCCTCCAAGCTCGCCGCCGCCGACCTCGGCTCCTCGTACGAGCTCACCGCCACCCTCTCCGGCGCCGACCTCCTCTCCGGGCCCGCCGGCATCGTCGTCGCCCAGAGCCCCGACGACGCCGAGCGCACCACCATCCTCTTCGACCCGGCCGCCTCCGAGATCCGCGTCCTCCGCGACCGCAGCTCGCTCCTCCCCAACTTCAACAACGCCACCTTCGTCGGCCACTTCCAGCCCTACGAGATCCACGCCAAGGGCGCCAACGCCTCCGCCACCGAGGACCTCACCTTCCACGTCGTGCTGGACAACTCCCTCCTCGAGATCTGGGTCAACGAGCGCTTCGCGCTGACGGCGCGCATCTACCCCTCGCGCAACGACAGCACCGGCCTCAGCTTCTTCGCCGGCGACGCGGCGGAGCCGTGCGGCGCCAAGGCGACGTGGAAGGACGTCAAGGTCTGGGAGGGCCTGGCGCAGGCGTGGCCTGAGAGGCCCGAGGACAGCAGCGTGCCCTTGGTTTGGGACACGGCGGAGCAGACGAACAACTACACCTGGTGGGCGGGATACTAATGATGCATCCTGGGGGGAGAAATGCCAGACATGATTCAATGCATGATTTAGACGTAAAAGTAATCTTTAGTTAAATACAAGTATTTGAAAGAATTTTATGAACATCTGAATCTCTGATGATGCCGTAGGATCAATTTCAACGGAAGTAGTGATTCTCATGTGACGCACCGCAAACCGCAGGCAATAACATATCACTTCAGATTCATAAAGAGTGTATATGCCGCATGGCTTGCTTGAATGATACATTCACCGGCAGAGGATAAGTGAATAAAAATATCAATCTGCATACCTATGCTCCCAAGAAAACGAAAAAATGAAAGGGACGAGACTCGAACTCGCGCGGGTTGCCCCACCAGGAAACAGATGTTAAGCTGACCTTAACCTGGCGCCATAACCAACTCGGCCACCCTTCCGTGTGGGGATCTTGGTGATCTGATGTTGCGGTTGGTGCGAAGCCAAGATCGCCATAATCCCTAGAGTGGAGCCACGCGAGTGCTGTGCAGTGTCTGAGCAGCTGTTCGCGTGGAGAGGCCTGGAGGAAAATGTCCGAGTGGAACCACGATGGCGTCGGCCGTTGCCGCTAACCCGGCAGCTGAGTGTGGGATGGAGGTACTATGATTGTCGTTTCTCGGGAAAACAGGTTATTTTAGCCGGATTAGCTTGGTGAAGTATTGAGAGAGGTGGTCTCGAAGTTTGTGGCTGAGGCTGTATCCGTCGAGATTGTCTGTCTCGCTGTGTAAGGGATGGGGACCAAATAATTAAAAAAAAAAGATGCGGGGTGATTATCTGTAGTTAAGCCTGTGTTCTAACGAGAATGCAAGTAAAATGCGTGAATGAAGGAAATGTTCACCAATGCCTACATAGCTCGAAGATGATTATATGTAACATGCCCTCTAACAGCAAAAGCCTACGGGTATCAATCCAACAGTGTCCACGACATCCCCACGATGGTGCTGTCCTTGATAATATGACTTCCGAATGCAGTAGCTTCGCTCTAGTCTCTCAAAACAGACGTGAAAAAGCCCAACCAATGGCCTGTCGACTCGGATGATGTCGCACATTCAGGGATCGAACGTGCGGTCTCTCCCTTCTGCATCAAGAATGCAGCAGCAGCAACTGCAACAGCAGCCGTCAAACGGGCAGGCAAGAGGAAGAGGATCCAATCATTCGGTAAACAAGTGACATTCCTTCCCGCGTCGCCCATCCATGTGGAGATCTTCCGCGTGTGATCATCGCGATCTCCCTGTCGGAGCACCAATCAGTGCATGCGCGTCTCGTGACGTCATGAGTTCGTTGCCCAAAGCGGAAAGCTGCTGCCAGCTACGCGCTTGACGTCGGCGGCGGCTGGATCTAGACCTGGCTGCAAACCATGCTTTTGGAGCTCGTTGCAGCTTCAAAATACGAGGGAATCCCTGGATCTTGCATCAAGCACCACCCCTTGGTCTCCATCAACGACATCCCACAGACACCATGTTCAAGGGACACTCAACAGAAGACGAAGAGCTGGCGGCGCAACAACAGCAGCCGCCGCCAGCATCTGCTGCAGCAGCACTTCAGCCAATCGTAGACCCCTCAAATACGCCAATGCAGTCGGACTTTGGCTACTCGAGCCAATCCACGATGGGACAGGAACCGGAGATCGTGGAGGCACATGAGGACGAGAGGCCCACGGACAGCCACCACCTTGCAGACATGGCAACCAAGGAGACGCCAATTGAAGAGAAGGGTCACGCGCAGATGGACCACAACGAGGTTGAGGTCAAGAACTTGGGGTGGAATACCCACGCCAAAGAGGTTGCGCAGCCGATGGTTGGTGGCTTGACGAATGAGGAACTTTGGATCCTCGTCCGACGTTTCGACAAGGTAGGGCCTGGACACGAGCAACGACCGAATGTTTATCATTGGTGGCCGATACTGATGTGTCCCTAGCAAATATTCCACGTCAAATCAATTCCAGAACCCCCGGTAAGCCTCGTCCAATAAACCCATCCAATCCTACCCGGTTTAAGGTTCTGACACTCTGCAGCTGGCGTCTCTCGACCTCAACATTGCAGACGAGGAGGAGTTTTCGCCCGACAAACTTCGCGCTCACATCGAGCGATTGTATATGACGGTTATCGTTGGCGCATTCTCATTTTGGAAGCACATCGTTCGCATCCGATCGTGGCGAGAGTGGAAGCGCACCTCGGCCTTTCTATCCGTCTACACCGTTGCCTGGCTGCTTGACTTTGTTATTCCCGTGCTCGTCAGCTTCCTCATTGTGCTTGTCCTAGTTCCCGAAGCCCGAACCTTTTGCTTCCCTCCCGCCCCCGCATCCCTCATCGACAGCAAGACTGGCGGCGTCAAGAAGCCCTCGTCAGGCGTCCTCGCTTCCGACGACTCCATCACAGGGGCTCCCGAGAAGCATGCAGGCGAAGCCGTGGAACAGGAGGCGCACAGCTTCGTGACAAGCATCTCTTCGCTGGTCATCAGCACCGCGGCGGGCAAACATCCTCAAGGCGATCCCCACACCGACACTGCTGCGCCGGACCCTACTAATATCACTGAAGATGTCGTCAACGCCAAGGATAAGACCGGTGGGGCCCAGCCGACTACTCATCACGACAAGACCAAGAAGCCGGTCTCTGAGACAGTCTGGACCCAGGCAAGACCTGTGATGCATGCTATTGCGGATGTAAGTACATGGGTAGACTATCTTTGGCGGAGGCGCATCTGATTTTCTTTCCAAGTTGGTTGATACATACGAACGATTTGGGAACGCCCTCAGCCCGACGCCACCATTCCCTCAACAACGGCCCCGTCTCATCCTGGCCAGCGTTCTCCTCCCCATGCTCCTCGTATCGCTCTTCACAACTTCGTATATGCTGATCAAGGGAACCGGATTCCTCGTCGGCTTTACCTTCTTCGGCGACCCGATTATCCAAAGAGGCCTGGTGTTCATCAACCGGTCAGTCTTCCTATCAACTCTGATTACTCGCGTGTCTAAAGTATGTCAATGTCCAGCACCTACCCTCATTGGAAAAAGTATGTTGAATTGCGAAACACCATTCTTAAGGGCATTCCCACAAATGCCCAGCTTACCATCACGCTGCTCCGAATTGGTGAGAGAAACAAGGCGCCCCTGCCGCCGCCGCCTGTTTCCTCGGCCCCTCCTCCTGACGAACCTCACGCCACTGCGGGTCAAGGCCTCAAGCACCTTGGTAAGTTACAATGGCGCTCTGCGCAAACTCAATGGCTCACAAACTTACAAGGCGTCGACCAAGACGAGATAGACGAAGCCGTCCAACCCGACGAGGCGGCTCTTGCCCCGGCGGAATCGCAGACCGAGGAGCACAAGCAGAAGAAGGGCCACCGGATTTTGAACTTTATCAAGAGCACCGCAAAGGGCGGAATCAACACCACACTCGCCGCAGACAAAGTCAAGGCCAAGGTCGGGGCCAAGCACGCAAAGGACCGCCTCGGCGTCGTCAAGAAGCAGCCCGATCCTGAGAAGGGCCCGATTAGCTTCCCTGCGAGATACAAGGGTAAGCGGGGCCATGCATTCATCACGGCTACCGCCACGACTCCTGCGTTGAGCTGGACAACGGAGGCGGACGATGTGAAGCCCGTGTGGTCTATCGCCATTGGGGATATTCAAGTAAGAGCCCATGTCAGAAAGCTTGGTGCCCCACGTTCTAATGTTGTTTCACAGGAAATCCGCAAGGTTGGAGGTCTCGGGTGGAAGTCCAAGATCTTTGTAGGGTGGGCGACGGATCGTGAGATTGCTGATGGTCTCGTTATCACTGATACCATGGGCAAGGAGCACCACCTCACAGCGATTGTCACCCGAGATGAGCTGTTCAACCGTCTGGTCGCAATGGGAGCCCAGATGTGGGAGGCATGGTAATTGCAGGGGAATGACTTATGACGATACAGAGAAACGATAAACGTGTACTAGCATATGTAATGTGAGCGAAAAAAGAAACAGTCGAGCTTGACGAAATGCAATCAAGCAGAATTTTACAGCTTGACAGTCTTATAGTTCTCATCATGTGCACACATTGGAGACTTTCGTTGACGGGAATTGAGTTTATGAATCCATTTGTTGTGGTTGGTCAATTGCTGCAGCACAATCTACAACAGTACGCATGCGCATTGCCCGGTTAATCTAGGAGCGACGCCGATGAGACTGCGTGTGTCTTTCTCTCGAGTTTGGCTATTGGAAACGACTGAACAGGAGGATGTTGTAGACCGGGAAAATTACTCTTGCACCGTGGCGTGTAATTCAACAGCTTTTACTAATAACTACTGCAAGAGACGTTCAAAACAGCGCCCGCAGTATTCCGCAAAAGTCACGAGCGTTGTAGCAAGGCGCCATGATGGACCCGGACGGATAGATTCAGCAGTCGTATCTGCAAGGCCGAATTCAGTTATCGAGACCAAAGAGGCTTCACAAATAGTATTTAACCCCGCTGTTTCTGAAGGGAGCCGGAGGGCTGAAGAATGGAAGCTTGGTCGGGAAGCGGCTCTCTGACTATCCGACAAGTCTACGCACAACGCTGCGGGCGTGTGTGCTGTCACGCAGTCCTTTCCAGGCAAACCAACTTGCTTCCTCAAGCCAGGTACGATCTGCCAAACCAATCAAGAATCCCCACTAGAAGCCCCCCCTCCCCCTCATCGACAACTTCAGGACAGAGACTCTCCCTAAAGCCGCAACAATGGGCTTCGGTTTCATTGCTGCCATCTTCAAGGCCATAGCCTCTTGCTTCGTCCGCGTCGTCGCGGCGCCTGGCGCGACCCTCGCGGGGATAAAGGCCCTGAGCAAGGGGGTCGGGAGATTCGCCTACGACATGGGTCTCAGGTCATTCGGCGGTGTGATGAAGGGCGGCCTACGATTGACGCGCAATACCTTCAAAGATATCCCCGGGTTCATGAAACACTTGAAGGTCGAGACGGGCTACAAGTTCAGCCGGATGGGTAATGCCGTCCAAAAGACCTGGACCAAGTACATCCGCAGTATCAAGGGCCGGTTGCCTTGGTGTGAGTCCTTCTCCTCCGCCCTCTCTCTCTCTCTCTCTTTTCGAGATCTTGAAAAGGCCTTTTTATCCCTTGCCTTCAAGTTGCAACTTCTCCCATGGCAAACTTTTCGCTAATATACCCTTTTTTTTGTTCACGAAAAGCCAAGTACTATCGCGGGAATAACCCCGGAGGCGCAAAGTACAATCTCAAGAAAGAGCCCTGGATGCGCACCGGCAACGATGTGATGAGGATGCACGCGGCAGGTGAAACGTTCAGACCTCCTTACAGCCGACACGGAACCCCTTGGGCCCCATCACCTGATGTTTCCCTCAACTCCCTTCAACTTGAAAAGCTCTTTGGCAGAGATCTCGCCGACCGCGGCATGGGCATGGAGGACGCCTCCTCCTCCTCCTCCTCTTCTTCTTCTTCTTCTCCCGCCCCCGACCGCCTGCTCGGCAGCTGGTCCCGGAACAACGGCGCGAGCAACATCACCCTCTGGGGCCCAGCGTCGGGGGAGGCGCGGTTTGTCACGGTCGCGGAGAGCACCCTCGAGACGGTCGCTGCTGGGGTGAAGGGGGCCGGGGCGACGACGACGGCGTTCATGGCCTCGCGCGAGGCCGTCGGGTGTCTGACGCACCGCGTCCGCGGGGCAAGCACCAGGGCCAGCGAGTGCGCCGCCGTGTGCAGGTCGCTCGTCGAGGCCGTTGACGGTTTCGTGCTGCCTGGTGCTTCCGAAGGGGACAGGATCTGGTGCCTCGACGGGGAGGGAGAAGGACACCCCTGCTGCGTCACGAAGGGTGCCTGGGGAGTCGAGAAGTTGGCAAGCCCGGATGCGCTGTACTGCGCCAGCGGCAGTGTTGGATGGACCGGGTCGCTGGGGGCTGGTGCGGCGGCTGGGGCGATGGCGTTGGCTTGTTACTGAGTGAGCTTGGGTGATCAAGTATCCTGCAGACGCGTTGGGGACGGGAGTGGTTTGATGATTTGTGCCGCTGTTGATATCTTCTGCGAATGGGTCTGTAGTTTGGTAATGGAACATGGTGTAACAATGCTGTAATAACCCCCCTTGAGTGAGGATGGATTTCGAGAATGGATGAACGGGTGTTTGTTTTAATTGACCATTTACAAGTTGACAGAAACTTCAAATTCGTGAAGCGTGCGATATCTCGCAAAAATAGCTGATAAGCTTGGTGTAAGTTACAATAGAGCCAGGTACACAGGGGTAGACTTGAACCTTCCGATGACCTCATCCCCTGGCGCATGCAGGGTTGATCGTCTTCTCCCTAGTTCCCTGCCAGCGCCACAAACACGTCCACGTCTGTGTTCGCGGATCCCTGAACCGCTTCCTCAGCACACTGAAAGCTACATCACCCACATCTTACTCTGGACAGCCATCGAACAAAATTAAATACCTCGGCCGCATTTGCATACTACAATGCCTCGGCGCGGCACTTCATCACGCGGCGGCCGCGGAGGAAAGGCGGCTGGCGGGGCCGCTAAGCGGAAGCGGGACGCGTCCGATGCGGGGAACTTGGACGGCATCCAGAAACGGAGGACCGACATACGCAGCAAGGAAGAGGGTCGCGAATGGCAGCACCAGTACTACCAAGGCGTCAGCATCACTGACCTTAAAGGTCTGGGGTGCGGGTGGTGTCGACTCATCACCCCAGAGGTTCCGTTCCAGTCCCCGTTCACTTGCAATGGAAAGATTGAAAGCATGTCCGGGACGGAGGGGCCTGGCAGCGGCGGGCTCCGTTTCTGTGGTCCCAAGAATTACTGGGGCTTCAACAAGGACGGCATCCATGACGCAATTTTCATGATTCCCTATAAACACATCGGTAGGCAATACTCACGGTTCAGTCATCCACTATCCCTCACCATGTCACAGAGCAAGTCTTTATACTCCCCAATGTGTCAAAGACTTTCAGTAAGCAGCAAGCGTACGGAGCAATTATCGTGCCCACTGGAGCCACGGGATCGTCGTCCATAAAGCGAGAGTATCCGCAGATGATATCCTTCACCTGGCCTGAAAAGCAAGCGGACAAGGAATTACGCGGCACAATCGGCGAAGCTGCAGATGGCGAGAAGGACACCTACGGCACCGTGCTCAAGCAGGTGCTGAACGACCAGCTGAAGGCTTTTGACAAGGAGGTCATCGACCTCTGCGAGGACCCTCACCAGAAGCTTATGGTGGGCGAGGAGGCGAGTCTCGCGCCACCGACGAACACACGAGTTAAGTCCAATGTTGATGGTAAGCCCCGAGCACGTCCAAATCGTGGCGTGAAGCAGCCAGGCTGATAAGTGAAGGTCACATCCACTTCTTGAACCAGGGCATTCTTTTCGCTGCGAATCTGTTTAAAGAAGAGTTCCTGACAATCTTCCTACCCTTCCACTCCTTGGAAAAGGTCATTCTCATTCAGGCCCGGGACAGCAAGGGAAAGACCGTCGGGCTGAATCTCGTCTGCGATGCTACGGAGCCGTTCTACAAAGACAAGGACGAAGGCGAAGGCAAGACATTGATGGCTTTTCGACAAATTGATCAATCTCTGATGGACGGCCTTGAGAAGTATCTGGAAGAGCATGATATTAAGGTCATGCTTTGCGAGCAGTTGTTCTATGATTACAAGAAGGATGTACCAATGACGGGATTCATGCCGCTTATGAAATGAGGCTTAGACAGTTTCTTCATTCATTCAAAACCGTCCATGGTTTTATCAGATGAATGACACCGGGTAAGTTCTAGAAACAGGGGTAGATTTTAAGCTTCGGGTGACCTCACACATGCTTGCAAAGCTGACCGCCTTCTCCCTTACCCCTTGCCAGCGCCACAAAGCTCGAAGGCGTCCCCACTCGTCAACCCAACGTTTACAATCAAAACGGACAACACCACCCCATTGAAAGCTCCAGACCTGAGAAGCTGACACCAAGCAGGCTAGAGGTTTTGCCCTTCTTCCAGATCTCATTCGACATCATGTCTGCACGCGGATCCTTGTCCGACTGTCGTACGCCAGCAGAAGTCGCTGCCGATAAGCGCATTCTAGAGCGCCAGCTGGACCCCGCCGACGCGGGAAACCTGCACGGCATTGAAAAGCGGAGAACCGAAGAAAACAGGGCCGCAGGCGGCGCATGGACGGAGCAGTACTACCAGGGCATCAGCTCTTCCAAGTTCCGTGGATTGGGATGCGGTCTATGTGCATTCGGGTCCCCGCGCGTGCCCTTCCAAGCTCCCTTTACCTGCGATGGTAGATTCGAGGTCATGTCGGGACTCGGCGGGCCTCGAAACGGCTCGATACGTTTCTGCGGGCCGAAGGACTACTGGGGCCTCACTGAACCGCCCTCGCCTGGGCTTGACGCGATCTTCATGTTGCCATTCAAGCATGTTGGTTAGTCCACATTATATCTTTACCGTCACCAATTGGCAATGGCTTCTTACTTCTGGACAGAACAGATCATCGTCTTACCAAACCTATCCATTACAGTGACTAAAGATGAGGCGTACCAAGTCATCATCATTCCCACAGGCGCAGTAGGCGCGTCTTCTGTGAAGAGAGAGTACCCCCAGATCATCTCATTCAGCTGGCCAGACAAGGCGGCGGATGATGACCTGCACATCCACGAGGCCGCAAACCCTGAGAAACCTACTTATCTTTCCGCATTCCTGAAGGCCATGAACGATCATCTTCAACCCTTCAACAAAGTTGTAATTGACCTCACCTCCGATACAGCAAGACGCTCTGTGATTGAGCAGACTGTGTTCTTGTCGCCACCAACGGATTCGAGGGTCAAAGCTAAGACCAGAGGTAATAACACGAAACGCCATGATTTGCAGAACGCAGACGCTGACCTTACTAAGGCCAGCTGTACCTCATGGGTCAAGGCATTCTTTTCAACTCCCAGTCGCACAGAATTTAACTGTCTTTCGATTCAGTGGAGAAAGCAATGTCCATTCTTGCTCACGATATGAAAAACCAAGGCAAGGTCGCCGGCCTGAATGTGATCTTCAGCGCGACAGAGCCGTTCTACAATGCCGAGGATGAAGAGACGAGCAGCGAGACTCTGATCAAGTTTGTTCAACTCAACCATTCGCTTCTGGACCAGATCAAGAGTTACTTGAGGCAGCACAGAGTGGAGTTGATGTTGTGCGAGCAGTCATTTTATGATTATGAGAATGATGTGCCAGCGACTGGGTTCATGCCGATGAGATGAAGTAGGCTTGGATGCTGTTTTCATCTGACCAAGGGGCTATCGTTTTGACAGTTCAATAGTACCAAATTCTCAGTATTGAGACAGCTTTGAACAGTATATGCATAGCGACGTGGAGTCTAGATACGACGGCCCACTATGTAACTGAGTCAGTGATTGTTATCAAGGGGGCCTGTCAAGCTTGGCTTCACTGCGATCAACGTAGGTTTGGTCAGGTCTACGGTCTGCCATTTTACTCAGCGCTCTCGGTGAATACGGATTGCCGTTATGCAGCGGAGGACTAGCAGATTGTATCAATAGACCAGCTCCACTAGCCGCAATGACCGATCGTGCCGACTTGCCAGGGGGTCGAGACCCAACTCGATGGCCGGCGAGGGTTCAAACGCCGTCGGCGATGATGATACTCTCCGGATATGAGCCGCAGTAACCATTGTATTGATATCTCTCTAAAAAGTATACGGGATTAAAGGCATGGTCTGACAACTTGAAGGATAAATAGCTTAGTAGACGACGCCAACTCAAATCATTTTTCGGCCATCACTATCAGACTCCAAGACCAAACAGATCCTATTACACTCTTTCGTAAGCCATTATTATTCACCAACTCCAACCAGCCCATCAGAATGCGATCAATCACGCTGGCCTTCATCCTTTGCAACGTCCCGGCAATCTTCGCCGCTTGCAGGACCGTCACGCAGCCATGCGTAAGCCCTCTGGAAACTCTTGGAAACGTACCTTGACTGATTGACATTATCCCAGACCAACTTCCAGACTTGCTACGCGTTGGAGATGCAGTCGACCTGTGCTTCCAACGAGCACGTCGGTTCTGGAAGTTGCCAGTCCGTAACCTCTGCTGCTAACAGCTACGTCAAGGTAAGCTTATCTCTTCTAATGGACGCAGGCCGTGTGTTGATGGAAAGGCTAGTGCGATTGCTGTACTTGAGAGGGAAAACGGTGCCTCGGGGGTACGGGAGCGGAGTTCCAGACCTGTTAACTTGAAGACGGCAAGGCGGTCTCGCGTCACAGCAACGAGTGTATCAACAGTCGGGCCCTGCCAAAATGCCGTGTATTGAGTTAGGAGATATCCTCGCAAATTCATTGGCTTTTCCTCGCAATTATAGTTGAGATTACACAATCTGAGCTTCCCACCTTTTCTTTTTAAAAAACATTATACAAGACCGCATTCATAGAAATCATTTCCCCGGCGTAATCCTTTCCGCAAGCTTATCAAAGTCCCCCGCCCCAGGCGTCGTCGTCCCCTTTGGCTTCCCCTTCAGATGAACCAGATACGCGCCGACGCCGACGCCCACAGCAGCGATAGCAGCCAACGTGGGCCTTCCAACAGTCAGAATCTCATCATAAATCCAACATAAGTCGAACGAAGCTTACCAACTCTGCGACGCGCCGCTTGTAGGAGGCACCGGCTCCTGCCCACCCGGCCCGCCGAGGTCTCCGTCATTCGACTTGGAGCTATCCCATCTGACCTGTCTAGCTGCTGCGAGGGGTACGGACGCCTGCGGGACACTCCTCGGTACGGCAGCGCGCCGGATAGTAAGGGCTCGTGTAAAGGACATTGTAACCTGATAATGCTGGCTGAGGTACAAACTGAGTTCGTGTTCCGAAATGGCTGTCTTTCTGAACGAATTGATCGCGATGTTGTGTTGTTAATTGTCACTGCCACGGGAATGAGTAAAACCAATCACGTCCAAAATGATTTGAACGAAGTCGAAATCGCAATGGTGGTGACGACACATTTCAACAGGGGGTTCGCCGTGAGCCGCGAGATGCGTCATAGGTACATCATCTGCAAACCGTCCCCCTCTTCTTCTCCCTTGCGAACTCCAGAGGCAAGGATTCCCCAAAATACCACTGTCCTTTTCACCCAAACTCCCAATCAGAATTCATCAAGCTAATGAAAAAAGGATGACTTGGGACGGAAAGTTTCCAGCTGAAGAGTTTCCGTGCAGTGTTCTAGAACACTCAGATGCTGCCGCATCAAGCGTTGTTCAGGTGCGGCTCTTGAAGGACCCCCCCTCTTCCTGCAACGACACATACTCCATGGACTGTAACGGTGCAACAAAAATTCATAACTCGAATCACCATACTCATGGGGTGTGACCGAGCCTATCGAAAGACGGTTTTCAAAATGAAACACAAATAGAGCCTTCAAGCGAGACGTATGCATACAGGCCAAGCATTCACATGCCACCCCGAATGCGCACCAGCAAGCACCCTCTAGCACCCAAAACACCGACGGAAATCTCACCTGACCCATCTCAATGAACTGGACAAACTGGATAAACATTTTCCACAATAACCCAAACGCCAAGAATCTCCCGCCATTCAAACCAACAACCAACAACCCCCCCGAACTGTGGAATCCGAAGCCCGACCGCGCCGTTCGTATTCCCGAGCACCAGCCACCGGTTCGGAGATGATAACACTGACACAATCGATACTTATCAATCGATATCTCGGAAACGGCCCGAAGTGTGAGACAAGCAAAGTCTCCGGAGTCGGATCCGCCAAGAGGTTGCTGCAGTTGCGGGACGGAGCTGTTGGTCTGGTATCGTTCAGCTCGTGGGGGTCACTTCACCTGCGGGCGGCTCTTGGAGAACGTGGGTGCCAAGCTGGGAGGTGGAGGGCGGGTTGATTGTACAAGGACATAGAAAGAGAAAATAGGCTCTCACGTACGAAGAGCAAGAAAAACACAAGATTGGAGTCGTCGCGAGTGAGGCCAGAGCTGCGACCTTCTATGTCGTCGCCGTCGTCGTCGCTGCTATTGTCTTTACCCGCCACTATCAATTGGCATTATCACCACTATGATCGATGCTCTGATGAAGAAAATGAGAGGTGCTTTTATCTTGTGGTATCTGACATGCCCATGATGCATCCCAAAAGAAATTTCGGAATGCTAATGCTACCTTTAACGCCATCGCCATGCCATGCCATGAACATAAGAAACTTATCCCTACAAGACGCAATGCTTCTTGTGACAAGTCAGGTCTCCCCTGAAATGTCGTCTTTTCCCGTCGTCGTCTCCTTCGTCTTTGTTCTTTTCCATCGCCGTCCCTGTCCGTCTCCTCGACTACTCGCGAGCCTAGCTTCATGGTGTATCCAATGGAGGAAACTCCATCCAGCCGGAACGCATGAAGATATTAGGCGGTCTCAGGGAATTCAGATCAACCCTGAACCAGAAATGGGATCCCGAGAAATCGGCCAGATCCTAACCAACCCAGTTTGGAGTGCCCACTTTGCCACCAGTCCAGTACGAAGTCTTTCGAACGGCCCTTACTTCGGGCGCTATCCATCCAGGCAAGGCCTTCTCACGCTGCTCCCGGGCGTCTCTGAATGCGTCCATGACCCAAGACTTGATCTCGCAAAGAGCGCGCCGGCGCTGGATTCGCTCTTGCTGCTTGATTTTGGAGGCGGCAGTTTCTACGTCTTCGGACAAGTAGCTGGTGGGGACTTGGAAAGTGACAAGAAGCGTGAGCGTCTTGAGAGAGGGGAATTGCTGGATGAACTGGACGCCAACGTGGCACTGTCCCTGAACCCAACAAGGACGGAGACCCCAATCCATGGCGAGGTGCTGGATGTTGGCAAAGTTTGCTGCGTCGGGCATGATGGCGCGCGAAGGTGCTATCTTGTGTCAGCCACAACCCTCATTATTTACACAATGTGTGAAAAAGTTACCTCTGTACATGTAGAGCGTGTCCTTCTCGCAGTTGATATAGGCGCCCTTCCCGCTTGTGCCCGTCGAGTGCACCAGCTCAAATTGCTCTCCCGCTCGGCCCCGACGGTGGTCCCTCTCATAAAGCAGCTCTGCGTGAGATTCTTTGCAGACTAGTAAAACCGCGGGAACCGGCGCATGGCGGCGCAGGGTGTGTTCCATGAGGCTGTAGTCCATGGCGCGCTCGATGACGGCGGGCCGGGGCACCGCCAGGCGCCAGATGCGAAGGCGAAGTTCCGCCGGGAGGTCTTTAAATCTGTGGAAGGAGCGGGTGAAAGGGGAAGTGAGATCTATGCTCGCCAGATCCATAGCTGCTGGATCGAGCTGTAAGGGATAAGGCGCCGGCGTTGAGAGTGGCATCTTGCAAGTGGTAATGGGGCGTGGTGTGAAAGTGGCGTGTTGGGGTGTAAGCGCGGATTGTGGTCGTATGTCGACTTTTGCAATTTCATCAGGAATAATCCCGATGGAAGTGAGGAGGAATAACTCACAAAGAAAAGCGACGGAAGAGAAAAAGGACGACGATAAAGATGCAGGATGAGGTCGAGTCTCTAATAAAAGAGATTCGGGAAGGGGCGGTCGAGTATCAAATCCGAAGGGTCGCCTCCTATCGCGATGGGAGGAAAGTCGTGCTCGGTCGTCCGGTCGGGTTCGGACTGGGTGGCTGCGGTGAAGGGAGCGCCTTCCAGGGTGGATTGGATTTGGGGCAGGGGCGGGAAGGTGCAGCAGGTTCAGTCCAGGGTCGTTGGATCCACGTCTGATACCGCTGTTGTTGCTGCTCTCGGCTTGCTCTTTCTGTGCGATGCGGCTGGCAAGTCTAGACCAGTCGACTTGGCGGTAACCGTCTGCGTTGCAGTTGGGACGTTTCGCTGCGCGTGTAAGGCGATTCTAGAAAAACGGTCCGAAGACGTTTAATATGGGAGAGAGAGGAAACAATGGCAGCTGCGGCAGGCAGTCTCGATGGACTCAGAATCTGCACAATCTAACAGGGGAAAAAATCGACAGAAGCAAGGACGCGTCTGGGCGAAGATGAACCGGGACGGTGACCTCTTTGATGGGTTTTATCAATGGGTGAAAAATAAGACTATCCTAAGGCTACTTTGGGTATTGCATGACTCCCATTTGATAGTACCAAGGAAAAAAAAAAAGTCATCAAAAAATGAGGCAATGAAAATTTCTCGGGTCCGGTTCCTTGCCGCCCTTCTCCTGCCAATTGTCGCCGTTGACTGGCCGCTAACACACCTCACTAAAACCGTCCCGTCCCCTAAGAGCATGACACAAGTCGCCAAGCGGTCAATGCCTGGCTCGATCTTGAGCCCATCTTTGACTGGATTCCCGGCGCGCCTCCCTGGAAATCTGCCCATGATTGGACGAAAACCGCAACTTCTCGTTTCCAAGGAAAAAACAAAGCAGCCATTTGACTGATATCAAGTCAAACGAATAGGGGGAACAGGAGCGGCCCGTCGATGGCATGTCAGTGAGCTGTTTCCCCATCAGGCCAGAGACGATTAATAGTGGGGCCTCGAAACCTCACTGCACCATCGCCGGGAACAACGGGCGCCAGCGAGGAAAGAGGCAAATAAACACGGGCACATTCTGACGTCGGAACAGCCTCATTTCGAAAACATGGAAAGCCACCTCTCGGGAGCGCCCTTGCCTTGGCCTCCTTGGCCTGCAACCTCAACCCCCGTGGCACTACGATGAATGGGCCGTGGGGGTCCATTGAGACGAGACATTCATGCACGACACAGCACGCGGCAGCAGCAGCAGGAGCATAGTGGTGCATGTGCCGTGACTGGACCGCCTAAGGTACTTCGTCCACCTGCTTGCTGCCGCCAGACGCAAACACGCACGTCGTCTGATGCTCCGCTGAGCCTCGAACCAGATTCAGATTGTCTGATCTGGTCGCATCTCGTGGCCAAGACCAAACCTCCTAACATTCGTCGTCGTCGTCAGCGTCCTCATCTCTACTGTCTCTATTGTTATCACCACTTCTACCGTCGCCGCCTGCCCTATCGTTGTTCCTACGAATTGCTGCCGTCCTCGGTCACGCACCTCTAAACTGAAGCTATACAGACACAGAAAACTTCGGCGATCTATCATCAAATGTCTCTGCCGTTGTCTGATCTGATCTACTCTCATAATCTAAGGCCAAACTCCCAAAAAAACTCCATTTGATCACCCATCTCGGGTCCTCTTAGACCACCACGGCCCAAACACAACTGACGATGCGACCATCAATGAATGAGCATGGAGTCCTCGTCGACACGTGAAATGACTTCCAACTGAGACCATCTAGGTCTTTTCCTCCGTGTGTTGGAGCGGCTACTTTTCTCGTGGGGTCGTTACATCTCATCTATCCTGCCCGACTTTCGTCTTCATCGTCGTCGTCGCTGTCGTCGCCTGTCTTTATTGCTCCTTGTACCGTCGTCGTCCGCTCTGTCGTCTCACTGTCCTCCTCGATCGGAAGGGTTGAGAACACACAGACTGGAGCTCTACAGACACAGGAAAATTAGACGGTCTCTCACAAACGCCCTAGTCTTTCTCGTTAACGAGGACACCCAGTGGATACCAGCTTGCTCAGGTGGGCCCTCATACACCTGGAGACCTCGTAGCTGTCTCGACATCATCCACAAATGCTCACATGGCTTCACCTCAGCTCAACTCACACCATCCAAAACATCCAATAACAATAGTAATCATCAATACCAAATACCGCTATCCATCTCTAACCAACCTTGATCTTCCTACACCAGTCCCGCCCCCTGCTAACCTGCCACTCACACAACCTCACCTCCATCAGAATCCCCAAAAACCCAGCAATGCATATCCCCCCGCTGTCGCTCACACTCGTCGCCGCCAGGCTAAACTCCCGATCCTCCGCCGGCACCTTCTCCATGATCTCCGCAAACGTATTCACATACACCGCGCCGCCGAGCAACCCCTCCCAGAACACGACCGCAAACACGACCCACACCCCGGGCAAAAAGTCAAACATGGCCTGCGCCGTCAGCAACGCCAGGTTGCCCACCTGCAGGAACGAGGGCAGGTACAGCCGGTGGATTCGCACGAACGGCGTCGAGGAGCGCGAGATGAAGACGCCCAGCTGGTACAGGAAGCCGTACATCGGGTAGAACTCGCGGAACTCCTTGAAGGGCGACGACGCCAGCGGGAAGAGCAGCGTCGGCGCCACGCCCTGGTTGATCGTGTACTCGGCGACGTACACCAGCAGCAGCGGCAGCATGTAGGGGAAGAACAGCCTCTTCGCCCTCGCGAGGTTCGCGTCGAACGAGTGGGTCGCCGAGTCGTGGTGCTTGTTGTTGTTGGCAGAGTACGCCGTGCTCGTCACCCCGGGCCCGGGCGCCAACAGCGCCGACGACGCCGCATCCCGCGGCATCTCCTCCACGTCCTCCTCCTCAAGGTCGTCCGCCCCGGGGACGGCGGTGTACTCCTCCCCGCCCTCCGCCTTCCTCCCCGACCTCAACGGGCCCTTAGGGAGCACCAGAAAGAAGCTCACAAACATCACAGACGGCAGGCTCGCCGAGAACAGCAGGCTGTTCCGGACCGAGAACCCCCACCAGTCCGTCAGCGCGACGTACAGCCCCGCGCCGACCAGCCCCGCGGCGCCCGTCCCGCTGCCCCAGCCCGCGAGGCTCATGGGGCCGTAGTAGTGCGTCAGCCCGAGGAAGCTGAGCTCGCCGCCGCCCGAGGAGAGGCTCGCGATGCCGACGCCGACCATCTTCACGGCGACGGACCTGTCGGGCGGCGTGAGCGCGACGAGGAGCATGCCGCTGACGGACAGCGCGATGAGCGCGCAGACGCGCGCGGCGTAGGGGACGCGGTGGATGAAGTACGGCGCGACGAGCTTCGTGAAGAAGGAGGGCAGCACGTCGGCGAGGAGGACGACGCCCTTGGGCACGGCGGAGCCGACGAGGTCCTGCGCGGCGGAGAGGATGATTACGTAGAGGACGTTGTTGATCAGGCCTATTTTTCGTGCAGAAGTTAGCATGGACGTTGCGGAAGGGAAGGGCGGGCGACGGGGGGACGCACCGAGGAGCCAAAAGGCCACGATGACCTGCGTGTCGGCGTGGCGGAACATGGCGGACAGGCGGGCGCGGTAGACCGCCCACGACGAGGACGGCGAGCCGGGCATGGGGAGGAGGCCGGAGGACGAGGGCGAGCGGCCTGTCATGTCTGGCGCGGCGAGGTCATCGAGGAGGGTGGTGAATCGAGGGAGTTTGGGGTTGTCGGGGCGGTGGAACGTCTTATCGCGAGCTCGAGAGTTTGTGGTGGTGGTGCGTGTGCATACCATCGGCTGTCGGTCACAAGATAACGGCTGTGTCTCAGCGGGAGGGCCCAGTCAGCGGTCGGAGGTTGCCGTTTCGGCAGGCCGGGGGACCCCCTAGCTGGGTGAATTGTCACTGGCCCCACCCTTCTGCGCTGGGAGTCCCTGTCAGGTCCACGCGACCCAGCGGGCGTGACTGCACCGTGACGTCGTGGCTAGCGGCCGTTGATCGTCGGAGCTCATCCCGAGTCAGTTTTGAGATGGCATCGCATTTGATGATTGCGGTGCCACGGGTGGAAGCGCAATAAGTACTTTCCGATGCAGATGGTTTATGGGAAAATCGGGTATTTCGCGTCCCGTGTGTGTATATATGAAGGTAAAGAAACATCTCTACGCTCGCTGTCTCTCATGTCGCAAACCCACTGCCGCTGCAAAATGTCAAATAGCTACCACCTTTTGTCGAATATCAATAGAGCCATAAGAAAAGCATCACAACGCCGGTCCATCCCATGCGTCTCTGTTCATCCGCATAAAGTACGACTGCTTATGGGGGAAGGCAATCTCCCTCTCTTTTGCGAAGCCCGCACTCTGGAGTAGTTGGAGGAACCTGTTGCCCGTTAGTACCAGTACCACCACGAACCCAGCACCAAAGGTCTCACCTTGTGTTATCTATCCGCGGCTCCAAGCAAACATTCATCGTACGGTAGTCGTCCGTGAGACACCAGTGCACTAGGCTAGACAGCCACGCCGGCACCCGGCCGCGAGCCCACTCCTCGCCGATGAAGAGGTGGATGCCGCGGTCCCAGTTGTCGGCGTCGTTGCCCAGCTTCTGTCCCAGGATATCCTCCTTGACCCAGTATATCTCAAAGTATCCAAACGGGATGCCGTCCCACATGCCGATGACGGGGAACGAGTGCTTCGAGCTGAGGGCGTTGTCGAGGAAGTTGGGCGTGTAGTCTCCCCAGAACTCTTGCACCCGCGGGTTCCCGAGCCACTTTTGAAGCAGCGCCGTGTCGGAGAGGCTCATCAGGTGTAGGTTCTCCGCCGGCTTTGGGCCCACTGGTCCGAGGTAGGGCACGGCGTTCGGGGCGAGGGAGGCGACGCGGAAGGATAGGTACTGGCCGGCGCTCGGAATGTAGCGGGAGTAAAACACTTCGCCCATCCGCCCTGGCTTCGGGCGAATGGGATGCCGCACGCCGTCTGTGACTGTGTACATCAGTGGCGCCGGGGGATAGTACGTCGGCAGGTGCGAGCTCGAGTAGAACGGGCCAATCGGGAAACTGGGCGTGATCACCGCAGACATGGGCGGCGGTCCCCCGGGGAGGTCGACTTCGAAGCGGCTGCCCGTCGATTGGTGCGGAGTGTGTATGGGCGTGTGATGGCGGGAATTGGTCGAGTCGGCGCGGGCAGGCGATGTCGGTCTGCTGCCTGTCGGCGAGTCCGAGTGTCCTCCGCCGCCCGTCTTCTGCAGCGTGAACAAAAACAGCCGCCCGGGGGTCTGCCAAAACATCTTTCGCGAGACAAACATCTGTGACCACTCCTCCCCGTTGTCCTCCAACCTCGTCCCGACGGCTGAGTCCAGCGAGGCAATCAGGCCCATGCGCTCCAGCTTAGGTATCAGGTTCCTCCCGCGCAAGACGCCATCGCGCTTGATATTGATGCGCCACTCGCCCTTGGGCCGGGCTGCCTCGGGAGTGAGCCGCGAGGCCTCGGTGACGAGGTAGGGAGAAGGTCGGGGCTGATGGAAGTACCAGTACAGGGTCACCCATAGCATCATGGCAATCTGGCGGGTGGGGCTCGCGGCGGGCTTGAACTCGGTGCTCGACGGCTGGGAGATGGACGAGATGAAGAGGTTGTCGTTCTGCAGCGTCGGCTGCTTGAAGCTGTGGACGTGCCGGCGGGCCACGCGGGCGCGCTCATCGTCGCTCTGGTCGCCATTGACGACGGCATCTCCGAAGGGCTCGGGGTCGGTGTCCTCGGTGTTGAGGACGATGGTCCATCCGATGGGGAAGGGGTTGTTGTGGGTGTTGAGGTCGTGAGATTTGAAGAAGAGGCCGGCGAAGACGGGGGTGACTGTGAACTTTTGGCCGTCGGGCAGGTGGATGATTTGGGGAGGCATGGTGGTGGTGGTGGGCTGGCGTGCTCTGGGCGGTGGAGCGGAGCTACGACCCTTAGGGCAGTCGCCTTGGGAAGCTGGTGGAGGGCGGGAGAGGGGCCAGGGAGGGGTCAGATCCAGGTCGCCTTGGGTGCGGTGAGTCGGTGTGGTCGCACGAGGAGCGAGATGGAGGCGTGCGCTGAGGTATTTCTCAATGTGGCCGTCTCCAAGAGTCCAGTCTGTCGTCGGGGCTTGCTGATGTGCTCGGAGCAAAGGGAGAGCGTTGGGAGAGAGAGACACTTCCGAGAACCCAAGGTGACTAGGGAGTTGGCGGGGTCAAGAAGCAGCTCCTTTAGCGACAATAAGTACTTTCCAGACGCGACGACGCGAACAACAGACGTCGCGAGATGTCCCCAGGCACATGCGGCTATCGTCAGATCTGGGGAGGCCTTCTAGAACCCCTCCTTCGGTCGGAGATGGCCATTCATCGCCGTCGCATATCGAGGGTAGGGAGATTCTGACAAACAGGGGCCTGTTGGTTGGGTGGTGGCATGATGATGCGTCAATCATGTGGGGTGAAGCTCTCCCGCTGGCGGCCGCGGCGGGGTGCCACCAACCGATAAGGGCATGGTACAGGCCTGGAGCGGGTGCTAAAGCTCCTCACCTGAGCTTCGGTTGCTGCCACTCAGAAGTCTTGCAGCGCACGTGTTAGCGCCGTGGGAGTGCTGGCTAAAAACTGCTGTGCAGGCTGATGCCAGCACGGTTCGGCGGGACGGTTCGGTGAGGCCGACCCGCCCCGTCTTCACCGGGACACACCGGAAGAGGTGGGCTGTTTGCCAAGGTGACCGGGATTTCAAGTGAAGAGGTTAGAGGTTGCATTGGGGCCCCCGGAGAGCTGCATTTTCAATCCTGCATCCTTCTCAGCCCGACTTTCAGTACTCAACACATCACATCTTACCTGCTACATCCATCACACACGTGCCTCTTCCGCAAAACTCATGATGGAACAATCGGACGCTTATTACTATCGCTGTCTATCATGCTCAAGATGCAAGGGGAAACAACATCATACACTGTACAGGGGTATCGCACTGGAAAGAGGCAAAGGCTCTACGACGCCTTCTTGCTGTCGTCTCCCTCCGTCGAATCCTTGTCGTCCTTCTTCTGGTCCTTACGCTCGCGCGCACGATCGTCCTTTTCGTCCTCCATGTCCTCCTCGTCGTTCTTTCGCCGCCGGTCCTTGCGCTCCTTGTCGAGCACCTCCTGCACCTCCTCGCCGCCTAGGTCCTTCGTCTCGTCCCAGTCAACGTCGTACTCGGTCGCCACCATCTTGATCTCGCGTCGCAGCGAGTTGGCCTCGTGCACGAGCTGCTCCCATGTCTGCGGATCAAATCCGCGCGCCTGGTAGAGTGCCTGCTGGCGTTTCGACACCGTCACGTTGAGCGCCGCCTTGTAGCTGAGCTCTCGACTGATGTACAAAAACCAGAGATAACCGCCCATGATGGTGGTCAACCCCACCAGATAGGTCACCGGTTCGACGAGATCCCATCCGAAATCTGTATGGAACGTCACATAGTAGACCACTCCCCACCAGGTCAGCAGCACTCCGAATCCGCCTTGGGCGATGCGATGGGCGCCCCGGTGGGCGAGCGTGTCGCACTCCTGCTTGAGTTTGGCAAAATGCTCAACCTTGTGCGACAACTTGCGCAGGCGAATACGCATGTAGTATGTTCGGTCGTTGAAGCTGGGCACCGCCACGCGAAGCTCTTGGTCGTAGCCCTCGATGCCGATAGAGAACTCTCGTCCACGCGCAGCGTCTCGGATGAAGTCGCCTACCTCGGTGCTGCTACTCCAACGAACCCAGTTGGTATCGTCCTGTTTCTTCTTCGGGCCTTCGCGGCCTAGGCCAGAGTAAGAGGCAACATTTCCTTCCTGCTTCTTAGTCGCAGCCTTGTGCTGGTCATTTCCCTTGTGTTCCGCCTCGGCTCGGAAGTATATTCTGGGAATTCGCTCGCGACGGCCGTCGTCAATTGGTGGTATCTCGGCCTGGAGGAGCCTCTCAAGGTAGGATAGTGGCTGCTGAGGGTGGACAAGGAGTGCAAGTGGGGCAATTTCCTCCTGTTCACCGTCCTTCTCACCATCCTTCTTAGGGGCTTGTGTGATCCTCGTTTGCTCGGCATGAAATGGTAGCGGCAGGATGAGCTTCAGTAAACGAGTCGGAGTCGTGAGCAGGCGTCCTAACGCAGAGTCAGCATGCAAGGCATTGCAGAGCCTAAGCACTTGGAGCGGGAAGTCGGTGCGTACCGCGGGTCTTATCGCCGTTCGTCGGATCTTTGGATACCTCCCGCTGCTCGACCTCGTTGCCGGCGCGATGCCATGGCCTCTCCTCCTGTTTCCTCAGGGCAAAAAGCTCGGCTCGTTCGTCCTTCTCCTTCTGCTCCTCCTTGTGCATGTCCTCCCTGTTGGTCTTCTTGGCCGTGGCATTCTCAACCTCATCCCGGCGGTTTGCAGAGTGACTAGCCGCGCGTCCAAAGGCTGGGATGCTTCTGCCGATGCCGACTCCGGCTGGGCGTAAAGCTTGACACAGCGAGCCATGCTTGGTACCAATGCTGGCAGGCAATTGATGGCATACGCGACGGAACGCGTAGCTCATTTCGATGTGTGTTGGTCTGGAATGGTGTGTTGGGTTAAGATGCTCGTTTTTTTGAGTTTTTGCTTGCTTAATCACAGTGACATTTTCGTTTCCAAGAGGGGGACAAGAAGAGCAGCAGCAAGCCAAGCAGGAACCAAGTATCCCATCGCTCCTGCTTCCAGCTTTCATTGCTTGCTCCTGGCACGACGCTGCCATGACGTCAATCTCGGTGGCTGTCACGTGTGGCTGTGGCTGAGCCATCCCAGAAGGAGCTTCAGCTCCAGCCAGCTCCAGCTCCATCGATGCAGCTGCAGGTCCCACTGGTCTTGGCCTTGACAGCTCCACCCCGGTCTCGTTCTGTGGGCTTCAAGCTTGATTCCCGGCACCTTCAGCATCATCACCGCCCAATCTCCGTCAGGACCCAGCTGCAGCAACACGTCGCCATCGGTCACTCTGCCACATTCCGAATGTCGGACGTCAAACAAGCGCTGATCAGAGGCCTGCGACACGCGACTAGCCCCTCTACGACTGGGGCCACTGAGAGCCGCCCGTCATCATCACCAACGTCAGCCGTAAAGCTGCATCATCATGCTTCAGTGCCAAGAGGAGCTCATTTCTCGTCGGGCCAGAAGCGACGGAACAAATAATTTCTATGGCTAGTCAAACTAGGACCCTCGCGTCACTTGGCTGGTGTACAACCATTTGACAGTCTCCCATCCCTCCCGTCTCGCGACGCGGGCACCGAATCCCTCGCCGTTCTTGATCGGCCGGGCTGCCGCAGCCGTCATCGGACACCGGTCCATCTTCGGGGGCGCAGTCGTCGCCTTCATGTTTTCATCCAGCGTCGCCACGTCGAAGCCCAAGACCAACGAAGCCACGAACCCCAGGTTTTCAGCGAACGCAAAATTGCGTCCAGGGCACAGGTGTCTTCCCCCACCAAAGGGGATGAATGCAGCCTTCTTGACCTTCTCCATCATCACCAAGTCCGCCTCCGTAGCCTTCTTGTCTACGAACCTGTCCGCCACGAATCTATCAGAGTCCGGTCCCCAGACCCGCTCCAGGCTGTGCGAGACCTCGCTGGACAGCTGGACATTGCAGCCTTCCTTCAAGAGGTAGGTATTGCCCCTGCCGTCGGAGATGGTCGTGTCCTTCATCACACGACGATGCCCCATGCCCTTGCTAGACATCCGGATGGACTCTCGGTAGCAGCTCACAAGCAACGGGCACTTTTCATCAATCGCCCCGATATCGATAGTCACCTCGCCGTTGGATCCGTGCGTAGCAACTGCCGCCACTTCTTCTCGAAGCTTGGCTACTAAGTCGGCGTTGGTGAAGACGTTTGCTACGAACCAGAACAGAGTCGGGATGGTGTTGGACGTCCCCACGTGGAGGAGGGCAATCTCAAACGTGCCAACCTCCCTGTCTGAGATGCCGTGTTTTCGCAGAACGTTTGCTCGGTTCTTCACAATCTGCGCCGCCTCCTCGTGATCGTCTTCTCTGGCTCCGTAGTAATCGCTCAGCACCGCCTGAAGTTTGGCACGAGCCTGGAAACATCTCTTCGCAATGATGGACGGGAAGATACCCAGCATAAGCAGACCTAAGCCGGCATCGAATGCCCTACGTGCCGTCAGTTAAATCAACTGAAATGGACCGGAAGGTGAACTTACCAAACATCGTCCATCAAGCTAGCTTCCTTCGTGAGCGGGTTCGCAGGGCCATATAGCGCCTCGGCCGTCGCCAGCGTCATCAAATCCCTAACCCATACGAAAAGGTTGGAGGTCTCAAACGCCTCCCCAGCCGGAATTTCTTCCAGCACCTTGGCCACATATCTCAACGCATTCGCATTCATGCGGCGCACGTTCGTCGGCGTCATGCCTGCGTGGATCCCGTCAAAGAACTCGGGCATCAGTGTCGAATCCCGCAGAATCTTGAGCGTGTCATTGTCGAACCCCAGTTCCCTCTGCGCAAATTCGAGGGCAAACGGCTCGAACGATAGGTCCTTGTTGCGATGCACAGCTTGTCCCAGCATAGGGCACCACACTCCGTACACCTTTCCGCCTAGGATAGGCAGCGTCGCGATTCGGAAGCCCTTAGGTCTGATCACACAACATCAGCTCCCACTTATCAATCCCAAGTTCGCAGTGAACTTACTCGAGAAACTTGAAGTAGTGGCTCTCATGCTTAATCATCCCAATCAAGTGTCCAATCACAGGGATCGTGGGCTTCATCAGCGGCGGCTCCCGCTCCTCCAGCGTAGGCGACGACAACCTATTCACCAACACCAGGAGCGCCAGGAGAGCAGCAACCGTCGAATATAGTACTGGCGACCTCTGCACACCCTGCGCGAGGGACGCGAGGAAGCTGCCCGCCTTGGCCGTCCCGTTCCCTGCCAGCTCCCCAATCACGGCGGGCGCTGCGCTGGCCATTGCTCAGTCCGTCTCGGTGTATGCCTCGAGCCGTGTAGATTCGCGAAAATTGGGACGAAACTTCGAGATGTGATGACTGAACCTATTTGGAAAATGGAGGGACCGTGAATACTGTCTCAAAGAGGAGGGGGTGCGGACGACTGCATCACATATACCAGACGAACAGCAGATTCCTCCTCGTTTTTCCCGCCCAGAGACTCGGGTTCCTCGTCCCCGAAAAGAGAATCAAACCCATATCTGCGGGCGTTGCACGTCAGAATTTAGCGCTGAATCCTTCTTGGTTTTAGACAGCTCAGGTCTTCCCTTTGAATGGGGTTTAGACTTAGGCGCCGTCTGCCCCTTGTCCCAAATTGTCTTAAAGCGCACGCATAACAACCTGTGGCTTTTGGATCCGCAATCCTGCAGCCAGGGGATCCGGCCAAATGGTCCAATTGGATGTGTCGCATTAAGCAGTGGTGCTTGATTGAGGATGGTTTTTCTATCTAGGGAGAGCCGTTTGAGCTGCGGCCTTCGTGAGATTGGTGCCTGTCGAGGGAAATTCAGGGACTTCGGTGGAAGGGGGGGTCTTTGGGCATGCAGGCGGCTGGATGATGGACCAGGGTCGGGTATCCGTATTCCCCGGGAACAGGTTATCAGGCCGGCCAGGAGGCGGGCGCTCCTCTCGAGGCCGTCGGCCTTTTTGGGACGGGAGTCGGGTCCGGGCCGGCGTGGGGTTTTGACCCGTGCATGTCGGGGTGACACCGTGCTTTCCTACCGTCTTTCCACGACCACTAAACATCAAGACGCGTGGTTCAGAATACATTCAAGCTGGATCTCAAATTGAAGTTTGTTTTACTGCAGACATTTTCCTGTTCTCTTGGGGAAAGGATCAAGCAAGCAACGCGGCCGAGAGCTCGCACTACGCGACTCGAATGCGAGCGAGCCAATGATACCCAGCCGCCTCGGGCGGCGGGAGACATCCTCTGAGATTTTTAGTCCACTTGGCTCAATTCTATCTACGCTTGAGGCCGCTTGGCTACGGTCTGGTATCTCGTGGGCTCATTCACTTGTTGGATACGGAAGTCAGTTCACTCCCCTTTGTAAGATAGAGTACGGGACCCCTTCGACAAGCACGCACAGATAAGATATGTTTACTGCGAGAGGTCTGGACTACCAGAATTCGTTCCTGCTTTACAAGGTTCCTCAGGGCTTCTTAACAAGGACTCGCCACTGCCGGCAGTGTTAACCCTGGGCGTCGGTATAAGGGCTGCAGGTCCTGTAAGCAGTGCAACCTAGGCAGATGTATGCCCCACGTCTACCGCTGTTGGGCGAAGCACAGACTCAAAGTCTGGCATGATGCCCTATTCTGCATTCCCACGTTGGAATCGGGTCGAGATGAGTTAATAATATTGATGAAAATCATTGGATTGGTAGTCGTTTACTTTCAATACAAGATAAGGAGTGAAGAAAAAGGAAACCAAAAGTTCCGGCTTTGTATGTTACTTTGACTTTACCGCCGCCCCTCGTCTCGTGCTAGCTTATCGTCACTCTGTCCACGAACCGTCTTCAGATACTTGTTGAAAGCCGCCGAAGTCTTCATCACTTGATCCAAGTGCACCCATTCTAGCCGTTCCTTCCGGTGCTTGGCCAATTGCCTCGCGGTGAGCAAGGCATTACGGATCTGCCTGCCATTCATCTCCTCCGAGGCCAGTTGATCCAAATGATCTTCAAGCTCGGCGATGTTTGCATCCTCATCAGCGGACTCCTCAATCATGTCGAGGAAGTTCTGCCAGATGGCTTTGCGTGACCTCTTGGAGAGATTGTCATAGTGAATTGCCACCTGGATACGTGACTTGAAGGCTTCGTCGAAGTGGCCGACTCGGTTTGAAGTGAGAATCAGGATACCCTCATAGTATTCCAAGGTTCGTAGAAAGACTATCGCCATATGATTAGAAATGAAAGGAAACTGATGGGTGATCAGCATGGGGTCTGTACTTGCCTGACACCAAGCTATTCCTTTGCAAGTCGGCAAAAGTTCTTTCTTCCAAGAAGACGTCGGCTTCATCGAGCAGAAGGACTACAAACCATCAAAAATTCGTTCGCAGATACAACTTTCATAGCATGCATACCGCAGTCCCAGAGCTTTCCCAGGTATAGAACCGTTGCGAGATATTTCTCGACATCCTGAGCGTCAGTCCCGATATCGCCGCAGGTAACACGGTACAGAGGCTTCTCTGCAATTTCTGCCACACTGTGAGAGTTTTGGTTAGGATTCAGCTCCTTTTGGGAGCACGAGTGTCCATCTCACCTCTCGGCTGTCAGGGTTTTCCCAGTACCTGGGCTGCCATGAAGAAGAACTATGAGACCATTCCCCTTCCCAGTTATGATATCGTCCATCCTTTTGGTCGCCGTCTGGATGTCTACGAGAGCATATATCATCTCCTTTGTCTTCTCTTCAAGTACTAGACGCTTGAATGCGCTCTTATTCCATGTGATCGGATGGAATTTATCCACGTCTAGGTCCACTACGCAGTCGTCAGCATTTCAATGAACTGGGACTTTTCCATATATCTTATCGAGGTCCCTCATACCCCATTTCTTCTCTTGAAGATTGAAACCGTGCACAGTCGAGGGAAGAAGCAGAATAGTTTCGGGTGTTATCTTGTCTTCCCATTTGATTTTCGTTGGCCAAGTATGGTTGACTGGCCGCTCGGCCATAACGTTGTAATCCGACTTTTTGGACGGATGCATGAGCTGATGAGTAGCCAGATCTATCATGAATCTAGACGAGTTCTTGGTCGTTTTTAGCAGACCCATGAGAATATCTGTCGAGCTAAAACGCGAGGCAAAGACTTACGTAGCAATGTTCGTGGCGATGATCCCATCCAGTATAACAACCATAGTGTTGTCCCTTCATTGACCAAAATGCTTGACCCCTTGAAGTCAATTTTTCAACGTCTTCCTTGCTTCCAAAGCTCACCGGATGGACCTTCAGCGTTGATATTTGGACGTCTTCGTTGCCAACAGGACTCATGCTATCAAACCACATCCTTAGTCGCAAACTGAGGTCACCATAGACATACGACCATCCCGCGAAAGAGACCTCTTCCTTCGAGATATCTGGGGCGGCGTCCAACGCATAGACATTGAAGTCATCAGCGGTCTTCAAAATTACCAGTTGATTTGGCCGGAAAAGCTTCTGCAGATGACGGGCGTTGACCAACCCCCGATCAAACATGGTGACTGCTTCTTCGTACTCTTCTTTGTAGTTGTCGTTCAGAAATTCTAGCAAAGGTGAAAGGACCGATCCGTATGTGTCGTCATCGGCAAGTTCGACGAGTCTATCTCTGTGATGAAAGAGAAAAGGATAAGGAGCATCCATGCCCATACCATCTTCAACAATATAGTGACTAGCTTGAAGCGCATATTGTGCGCTTTGGTTGAGTGCTTTCCGGAGCAGGGGTGATACAATTGCCAATCGTTCAGATCTCTGTGATGGTCTGGTTTCTGTCGTCTCGGATTGCTGTTGACCAAATTCTCGAGGCTGCTCCCTAACACACGTATGCTCCTTGATGATGATGAAACAGAACTCTGGATGATCGGATAGATAAATATCCACGTTCTCTATCTCATCTCGGGCTTCAAGTCTCATGGCGAGAATAGATGCGGACTTTGTCCTGGCTACCGGTTCGTCTTCAAAAAGCGCCATGGAATGGCCGTGCTCAGAATTGCTGCAATGAATGCGATGGATTGTTTGAAAGCAGGGGGCAGCTGGAACGCTTGGGATGTCCCCTTCGGCATAGTCACTCTCGGTGACGTTGCTCTCGGAGTCAGCATCCTTATAATTGATTTCAGCTTCCAGCATCTGGATTGTATCGAGGAGGTAGGATACGAATTTCGAAACCTTTCTGGACTGGTCCAGAACATCGAGGTTGAGGTGTCGCTCCGTAAGCGTACTCAGCGCTTCTGCAAGGGAACCTATTTCGATCGGTTTCGGATGAGTGGTTAATGAGTGACCCCCTGCACAATCCCCATCTCCTGGCACATTGCTGCTGCCATCGTATTTAGTCTGGTGAAGCGAGTCTTCTCCGCTTGCATCTTGGAGATCGTGGCCAGATCCTGTTCCTCGGTTTTCCTGCAACCTCATTCGCCATTTTGAGTTTCTCGATGACTTCAAATCTGAGTAGCTGCCGTGTGGCCTACGCTGTTCGTAAGGAGACCCTATCCAAGCTGGGGACACAGGCCTTGGAACTCTTGGTCTTGCTCGAGGTACTCGAGGGGGTCCTGGAGGAGGTAGTCTTCCACCCGCATGGATTCCCGAGGAGTGCCTGGATCGTGGTGGGCGCCCGCTCCACGCGGATCGGGGCAGAACAGACGGTGAGGATGGCGTGCCCAATCGAGACGTGATTCTTGGGGGTGATCGGGACGGACTCCTGGCGTAATTATATGACATCCGTTCATGGATTTGGGTCCCCGGCGAATTGGACTCATGCAAGTTACTTAGACGCAAGGCTTTTTGCTTCATTAGCAAACAACTTGATTTCTCACGGACTGTTGATCAAACTCACTCGAAGAATCCAATTTTGTATTCAGGTTTGAAAGTAAACTTTGCTCCTCTTGTGTGATATCAACGTCGCGCGAAATGGTCGAGTTCATGAACAGTTTGCTGCTGCTCTCGCCTTCCGAATTCGCGTCGTCGATATCCGAGACGGAACCCCTCCGCCCGCGAGAATAACGCGCACTCATGATGGGGTATTCTAGTTCTGCTGTCTATTGAGTTTTCTAGGTAGCCGTCGTCGACATAGCTATTGCTGTCACAATGTAATAGGCTGATGCTTATCTCGTCAACGACAGCGAGTGCGGGGTACGCTTCTGTCGTAGGGGATCCAAACAAAAGACAAGGTAAGAGTTCATGGGACGTAAGCTTGAAGTTTTCCAACTCCTTGAGCGATGGTATGGTTGCTAAGTCGATAGCTTTGTGCCACAGCTGGTGGTCCTCAGATCGGCTGAACAGGCGAAACTCCGCCAGACAGTTGCTCATGCTGACACCAGCAGGAGATGGAGAAGACAGAAGATCGCTCACGCAGAATGGTATCAGTCGATCTTACACACGTGACAGATACATGAGGCCACCTGCATGTCAACATTCTGATGATTGGGTGGGGACCATCCACGTCACATTCAACTTGGCGTGGCGCAGCAGGGCTCAAACTTCGTGCTTTTACCGCTCAGCACCATTGAGCATGTGCTGTTATTACGCGCTCTATTCCGATGTGTTCTCAAAACGGGCTATGCAGCTGCTCTGGGTGCTCCAAGTGCGTCAATCAGTGTCCGAACTAGAAAATAAAGGTTTGCTGGGATTCCTTAGACCATGCTGGATCTAAATCTCGCCGTAGTTTGTCGCTGCCTTCCCCTATCTGTCGCCCGAAATCTGGGTTGTTTCATCATCATCTCCACGCGCCGCCCTCTGTCTGTGTATATCCGATTCTCGTTGAAAGCCTCCTCAGAGTCTAGACTCATGAATGAGCCGAGTCCCCATGAAGAAACAACCACCTTCAGGCCCCCATTTACCTTTCGTGACACGATGCCCGCCATCTGCTCCATAAATTCGTCTGTGCTAAACGCCTCACCCTCCGACTCTTCATGTTGCAACGCCACTTCAATGTGGCTCATATCAATTACAACAAATAATCGTGAACAGTTTACAACACATCGTTCAAAGACATTGAACCATTGCTTGATCGTCATAGAACTTCTGAAATGCTGAGCTGTGAGGGGGTTATTACCTTCTACTACAAGATCGGGGTTGGCTGTAATGGTTTGGGATATGAGAGATCTGAGGACTCCAGACACCGACACTGGGGTCGCTGTCTCGCTAGATTTGGTGGTAGTTGATGGAAGAGCCCAAATCACTGGGTATTCGTGATCAAGGACAATATCGATGAAGTCTGCGGCAAAATCGAGCGCACTCGTGGTGACCCCTCTCCCTTCTGCGAGTAACAAAGATGAAGTTGATTGGGAGACCCAGAGCTTGAGTTTAGACAACGCCGGTAAAGGTAGTTGGGTGAAAGACCTCTGCCGACGACGATTCCGCATAGACCGGCACCAGTCTAGGCTATCAGCCGCTATCGGAGTGTCCGCGATCAGTATCGCTGATAGTATGGCCTCTATCTGTGTGTTTTGAAACATTTGTTTATGTTGCGTTTGTAAAGATAGGATCGCCTGATTTTGAACTGGGCAACAGTCAGCAGTTGTGAAGCCTAAGGACCTCGGATTGTTTGTGCCGTAACGTACACGCCAACATTTCAGTTAGTTGTACTACTGACTGGCTGAGACCATGTACCTTCACGTGAAGGTCTCTGATCTCGGCTTTAGAAAGCGCACTAGCAAGCTCGTCTACCCGTAGTGATCTCTCTCTGATTTCTTCAATGATTGGCTTGAAGGTCAAGCTGAAGGGGTTGGCAATGGAGGCTATAGAGCGTGACAATTTTCCTTTCTTGTAGAACCTGATTGCCACGATCGAGAACTCTAAGACTTTTGCATAGAGCTGAGCTACGTTCTCCTGCATTTGTGGGGTAGAATAGAGTAGCGAGTGAAGTTCGGTACGGGGCAGCACATCAGCGATTCGAGAAACGGCTTTTGAAACTTCCACAAGTAGCTCCTCGTAATTCAGAACCGCCTTGATAAGTCAGCCAAGCACCGTTATAGATAGAAAAACTTGTCCAACTCACAATAAACAAGAATTTGAAGGCGCCCCAAGCCAGGGATACGTATTCGGGATGGTGTTGCGCGAACGTGTCGAATACAGCTGTCTCCTGATGAGCTTGATTCCCGAAGGAGTCGGGCTAAGGTAGTTTCGGCGAACCTCCATAGTACATTACTCGAGACGAGCATTTGGCCAGCCAGTCCCGAACCTTTGAAGCCTTGGCTTTCTGCTGGTATTCCTCTAACGCCTTTTCAAGAGCCGATCTGACGTCTTGAATTGAGTTTTGCTTTTGTAGCCATATTACTTGACACTCGGCTGCCGTCAGCTCCTGTCGCAGAATGTCGACAGCTCGATCGTACGCGTTCTTCGCTGGGTCAAATGGCCTGGGATTGAGATGGTTAGTCTCCAGGGGGGATGTATGCACGCTTGCGGGGAACTAACTGCTGCTGGACACTAGTATTGATATACCAGTGGGTGTAAGGGTTGCTGTTTCCGACCGATGCCAGAGTCGTGGACGGAGTAGATAAATTGCTGGAACTCGAGGAAGCCGCGACCGTGATGCGGCCTGGACCAGTAAGAAAATTCGGGCCCACTAGTAGATTGCGCTCAGCTGGCTCAGGCGTACCCCGTTGCTGAAGCTGGTTCATCATTCGCCGCCTGGGCCAAAACAATGTCTGCTAAATACGGCAGATCTGAATGAAAATACCAGTGGTAAGATTCAAAAACTTGCGATGCTGCCTGATCCTGTATCCCGCCCGGGAAACGGGCGCTTTTGTGGCTTCATCCCCGGCAAGATGTTAACCCGGCCTGCATACAGATCACCTCTGAGATTGGCTTCACGTGCTTGGTCGGCAGCTTAGCAGCCAATGCATGTCAGCAGTCCTTCAGGCGCGTCTTACTGGTCTTTCGTTTTGTGCTGCACTTTGCCAGTCCATCGCGATTCTCAGATGCAGCTAAATCGCGCAGTATGAATTCGGCCTTCGCTTATAGCACGCTCAATGGGACTGGACAGGGCAAAGCCATGGATGCTAATGGCATTTCAAAGTTGAGACTGTATTGACAATCATTTCTCTCCAGTTGACCGTACGTACTTACTCAAGCTCAGGTGCCTTACACTTGCAGGTATAGCGAGTATACACCAGCAGCTAAGCAGTCATCTCACATGTGAAGAACTTGAACTCCTGGCCCCTTCAGTCTCATTCAGATTGATTCAATATAAGAAATACCACATAATTCAACACTATGAGGAATCATCATCATTAACTGCTATCTGCTTCCTTTATTCACAACTCCTTTCAAGGCAGAGGAATACACTTAACACGCACAGATACTTTATAAAGAGTCTACATGTCAGCTCGGCCGCTTATCATTGATTACCGGGCTGTTGTGTTTCTTTCTGTAGTGGGCTGTTTCTATTCAGAATTTAGGTTAACTGTTTACTTTTTAGACTCTGTAAGAAACTAGGAAAGGAGATGAGCATAGTAGAAGGTAGGTAGATAACTTATCTATAGCATCATAATGAACAGCTAAACGTAGATAGCTTATCACGCGAGCCACTCAGTTGACAGTGAAAACGCGTCTAACCTTCGTTGATTATTATCATATTTCCTTTGCTGCTGTTATGTATGTACCTACTCTTTGATTTTATTGATCTGTCACCTAATGGAGTCAGTCCTGCGTATCTTTCAAGCTATTAAGTGCCGGCAACACAAAGCAACAACCAATATGAACTACCTTCACTGACTACATGAAAGATACCCGTGGTATAGGATACATTAGCTAAAGATGAACCATGTGGAGCTTGTATAGGTAAAGCTATTATCACAATCGAACGTTACGAAAACGACCATAAGTTAGACCCTTATCAGTCCCTGTAGAGTAACATTATCGGTAAGTATATGCATGACGCCACCATCAGTGTACGCATTGCGGGCTCCTGGTCTGCATCCGACAACACTTGGGTGGTGATGGCAAATTTCAGATGGACGCTTCGCAGCATTTGGCAACCGATTAAACTTGATATTGAAGGTTTAATGGCTGATTACAAACCAGGCAAGCTTTCAATCCGCCTTGAATATTAGCATTCGTCGTTTATTGCATCCTTCGCTGCCTCCCGTTTTCCCCCTCCCCCCAGATGTTTGGAGCAGAGATTTGGTCACATAAGCATCTTACTCAAATCGATGACTTCAGGACATGCCACTTGATCCTTGTTACCTTCTGAGTTGCACTCAAGTTTCCCGGCTGAGGCTGGTTCTCACCAACATCGACATCGTTGCCTCGACAAATCGCAAGGAGGACTATCATGAATTGAGCTCAAGGACGGGATACTCTAGAGATAGTATACACAATTTTCTCAGCGCTAACGGGCCGTTGCCCTCCGGCGCCCGTCAACACAGCAAAGCCTTCAGAAGCGATCTTCTCCAAACCACCTGGCATCAGACGTACAGGGTTCGGCTGCACCTTGACCACCCCAGAAGAAGCTTCAGAGCCCAGATAGTTGTAGAACTCGGCCGTGAATCGTCGTGCCTCGGGGTTCGCGGGAATAGTAGCCCCTAGATCAGAGAGCCTGAATTAGCGAAAATGCCTTACCTCTATCAGCAGCCAAAGGTCCAAAGTTAACATACCTTGATACACTATCTCAGCGCCCAATCCCTCCCACACAGCACCGATCAGAGGCTTGACTCTCATCTTGGACAAGTCAAATCCGCCTAGAGCAGGACTCCGGAACGCGGCGAACTGGCCGTCCTCCGCCAGGGTCTGTTCAACCTGCTCAACCGACGGGCTTTTGGATATGCCGTCAATGGCGTACTGCACCCCGCCCCCGGCCGCACGACGCACTTGCTCAACCCAGTCACCGTCGCGGTAGTCGACTAGGACGTCGTAGCTGTACGGTTCCTGCTTGAGCATGGCATGCTTCGACGCACTGGCCGCGCCGATGAGCCGTATCTTGCGACCGGAGAACTTCTCTGACGCGCGGACGAGTTGCGCGGCATACAGGCCGAGGGAAGAGGTTGCGCCGTAGATCAAAACGTTGACGGGGCCATCTTCGGTGGTCGCAAGACCCGAGAAGCCTCTTGTGTTGGAGAATGGGCACGGAAGTTGCAGCCGGGCGAAGACACCTTGGGCTGCTGTTAGACCACAGAGACTGATTGTCGACGCGCTTTCGAGGGACATTGTCATCGGGATGTGCCATGTAAGGTCGTACTCAACGGCGATGTATTCTGCAAAAGCGCCAGGGCGCAGGTTGACGGAGCAGGCTGGTGTTGATACAGTTAGCTAATATTAGACACGCACCAGAGTACACATAGCCGACGATGACGGTGAAGAAGCACGATGAGGCATTGCTGGGAGTTTGCGCAAGAGCTTAGGCCGCCACAACATCAGGCAAAACAGTCGGGGCGTGTGATTTACGGACAGGAGGGAGACGACGGGGGTCTGGTTGGACCCGTGTACGGAACGGGGCGAGGTGGAAGACTTACCCCCTTGGACAAACCCGGCTACACGAGCTCCAACCTTTGCCCGCGCATCGTCGACCACGTCGAGGCCCTCGCCGACTTGTACGACCTCCCCTGCAAAGTCGCTTCCAATGATGCGGTCGTCTTGGGCAGCGATGGGGTTGTTGGTGTACAGCGCGTCGACGTGGTTCAAGGCGACGGCACAGACCTTGATGAGGATCTCTCGAGGACCTGGAGACGGTTTTGGGACATCTTTGACAGAGACGGAGCGGTCCGATGGCGATAGTGCGAGGGCTTTCATGGTCTCAGTAGGAATTGTCGTCATTGTTGAGCAACGGTGTTATGGCGAGAAGGACTCTTCGCCAAACACTGTCGGGAGGTCGTTGTCTTTTAATGATGCCATTGTTGTCGACTTTATTCAGCCCAACGGAGTCTTTCACAATGCCCCGCGGACCGGAAGGACTTAGCCGGAGTTAGACCAACTCTAGCCCGGTCGAGGGAGGGATGATGGACGTAGCATGTTATCCATCAAGGTATTTTGAAGCTGATGGAATCGCTTCTCGCTTGAAAGCAACTGAATCGTATGGTGTTGATGGCTGTGGGTCGTATGCACTCCGGAACGCTTACCACTTGTGGTTACGAAAAGCGGCCCCACATCACGGAAGCTTCGGAGGCCCAGCAGACAAAGTTGGACCGGACACACAAGAAAAGAGAATGGGGAATCGGCAATGGATTTGGGACCGCCGGCAGCATTTGGCTCTGTTACTGACTAATGGTAGCGGGGAACAAGGCATATCTGCTGCGGAGTTCGTCGGGCTGGGTCCCATGGAAGGGGGGTTGCAGTCGGACACATCGTAATTATATTTGACGCCTGTGATAGAATTGCAAACTCAAGAGATAATCTCAAAAGTGTTGGAGTTAGGCAGAGGTATTCAATAAAAAACCGAAACATCAAATATGGCTGTCTTGCCGGGTATATTCAAGATGCCTCCAGACCGCCAAACTATCCGCCCATAACTCCCAAACGCCTCCTTAGCGCATTAAAAAGATCGTCTCCCGTTCAAACCCGCGACACCCATGACAGAGAGGACGAACCACGGTTGATAAACCCAGTCGCAAGAAACCTGTTCACGACGATTCGTCCTGCCGGAAGTGCCTGTTCATCCTCGAAGAACTAGGCATGATCAAGTCGTCTAGGTTCCGTTGCTTCTTGGCGTACATCAACCCGCATACGTTGCACAGTGTCCTGGGACCGTCTGGACCGAGCCGCCACTGCGGGGTATCGACACGATGGCATTTGTGGCAGTGGAAACCGGCAGCGGTGTCGCCTCTGCCGCCTTTGCGCATCATGCTTGCATGGCCAGGCGCGATGCTCTGTGGATGATGATGATGCCCGCGGCTCTCTGTAACGCCGCCTGGGATCCGCTCCTGCATGTCGACATCTTCATTTCTCAAGGCGAAAATGTCGAAAATGTCGTTGGCGATTTTGTGCGACAGCTTGGCCATGTGGCGCAGGTCGCTGTCGCTGGGGAGGGCCTGGTCGTGGGCGGAGTGGAAACCGCCTCCTGCGGATTGGCCGTGGTAGCCGGGGTAGTCTTCTGATAGACGCAGCAGTTCTGATGCTCCATGGCGGATCTATTAAATGATTGTCGTGTTAGTTTAATGCTGCGATAGTGGCTTAGGTAACCGTAAAATCTGATGGAGATGGAAAACCCCTACCCTTTGATGGCCTTCGCCCTGCTTCAAGCGTCTCAACGACAGTCGGGATTGAATGGCATTTTCGCCATCAGCTGCGTCCTGCTGAGTAACGCTCCCGGCAGGGCCCCCAACCGGCCTCCTTTTGGGGGACCTCTGGCGTCTGCGCGGAGGTGAAGATGCATGAGCCGGGGATGAAGGGCGAGTAAGGCTGGAATGGCTGGAGGCCATCAGGCGAATGGTCCGCCGATGAGGGCGCCCGGAGACCGGGTGCCGTTGCGGTTGTTGTAGGGATGGGGATTTGGAAAAGTCAATGGCGTCAGAAAGGCCGATCTCGAGAATAGGATGCATTAGCCAAGGGAACCTGATCGAAACGTGCCTAGAGTGGGGATGCGGATGTTGCTTTGCAGTGGTAGGTGTATTTTTTTCGATCGATCCTCGATGATGGATGGGCAATCGAGATCGAGAAGACGCATGGGAAAACCGGTCTACCGCACACGGGCAGCGTCTTCTTTTATTCAGGTAAATCGCCACACACAAGCACACACGGACATATAAGCAAGCAAGCATGCAAACACCTGACACATAAAGCAAGTGCAGCAGACCGGACGACAACGGGATTGGCTGAAATTTGGCACATACCCCTCCACGCTTTCTGTCTGTCAATCTCCTTACGCTTACGCACTCTGCACGTAAAAGCTGAACATTTGGAGAACTGAAGAGAGCTGGTGGGAAGGGACTTGCGCAGGGTACCCGACAATTGGAACACTGAACGGGTGGTGTGGGGCAGGGGTCCAGGTGGCGGTGGGGCCGCCCCCAGCACGTGAACTGACCATACACGGCTCGTCTCGCTAGAGAGACCGTACTTACGTTGATTGGCTGCTGGGCTCATGCGGCCTGTCATTGGCGGGCGCTCTTTTTATCTCCTTTCCATGCTGCTGATGTTAAGGATGGGTGACGTCTCTAGTGAAGTGATCTTGGTTCGTCTCTGGTAACAGTTGTTACCTCTCTTAAGGGGACGTCCCAGGGGTTGTAAGCAGAATTAAGTCTGCAAATGAATGGAGTTATTAATTTGATATACACAAGCCGATATCCTCACCACTAGACTATCGAGGATATGGATCACGGGATTGTTGAGAAAAGCTGGAAAACTGTGCACCATTCAGGATTCGCGCCTAGTGCACAAGCGGTCGTCTTCTTCTCGTCCAGCCATGAAGGGCGTCCCTTCCGCTAGGCGGCAGGGCTGGCTTTTACTTTAAATGAAAACCACAAGCTGCATCTGACGTTTTCACTCGCTCGACGTTTTTCTCTGAAATAATCCCTTCTTCTACTTACCAATCTCCTGGTGATGATATAGTTGCTTAAACCTAGAGCTGGGAACACTGAATAGTAATCCGCTATTTCAGCTTTCAATAGTAGTTTTCTCAAATTAGAACTAGGTCAGTTTAGTACTCCAGAATGAAGCCTAACTTAGCTTTCTACTACGGTGGGGACATAATAGACTGTTTATTTTTCAGTACCTATCTGCAGGAATTCATAATTCAAGACTAACTATCCCCTTCTTCCTTGGACTTGAGCTTTTTCCACTCCATCAAAAGCCCGGCTGCACCGGCCATTGCAGCAGATGCCACAGCAACATACAGGGACGTAGTCGAGGCGTCCCGGTAAGCTTGCGCAACGAACGGCAAAAGCTGCGGGTCGATATGGGCAGGATTGATATTTGACGCCCCCAGATCGGTGATTTTGGTAACGTTTCCGGGCTGCAGCCGCGATCCCAGATGGCTGGTCAGTGTATTCATGAAGACCGACTGGGCGATAGGTGCTCCTAGCACGACGCCCAAGCTTTGCGAGAAGCCATTCAAGGCATTTGCAATCGGTATATCCGCGTCGCAGAGGACATTCCGTAAGGCAGAGAGCGGAACCTGAGCGCCGAAACCCAGGCCAATACTGGTCAAAACTTCGTACCCTATGATTTGTCCGGCGTTGCTACCGGTGGTGAGGCTCGCCAGAAGTCCGCTGCCAAGAGAGAAAACCGCTCCGCCAATTACCAGCATTGGAACGTAGTGCTTCGTGTACGTAATCAAGGCTCCGGAAGCGACAGTTGCCAGCGTCTCCGGTCCCCCGAGTGCGAGCATGTATAATCCAGCTATGCTTGGAGACAGGCCTTTGGCAGCCTGGAGGTAGAACGGCATGTAGTACGCCAAGACAGTGACAGCCAGATACGTACATGTCGTTGCGATACAGCCCAGTCCGACGGTTCGCTGTGTAATGATACGAACAGGCACAAGGGCTCTGCGTGCAATCTGAAGTTAGCGTGCGTAGATGTCCCTCTTGAATGGACATAATCATTGGTTGAGCTATTGCTCCACGGAGGAAGATGTCAGCAATTTCTAACTCACTTGTCTTTCTGCTTGACTTGCAGTAATATAAATAGGGAAAATAATATTCCAAATCCGATCAAACATCCAAGGACATTTCTGTTAGTCCACGGCAAGAGATTCCCACCCCACTGAAGGCCCAGAACTAGGCAGGTCATTGAGCTCAATATTAGAATGCTACCTGTAGGATCCAGTCTCCTGAGCTTGTCTCTGAGTGGAATTTTGGTAGAAGGTCTGTGAGGCTCTGGGAACGTCATCCAAACCAAGACCATACTGATAGCAGACAGTGCTTTCATTAGATTACGGTCAGCCTATTACCAACAATTAGAGAGGATTTCATTGAACGCCTACGAAGGTTGAGCCAAAAGCCGAATCGCCAAGTCAGGACGCTTTCCGAGAAAGCACCTCCCAGGACTGGACCTGCGAGGGCCGCCGTCATCATCATAGAGCCCATGAGGGAGATCATCAAAGGCATCTTCGCTTTCGAAACGGTGTAGCCACCAATATTCAGAGCACCCGATGCCACGCCACTGGACCCCAGACCTTGAACGCCTCGGCCGACAATCAAGGTCATGGAGTTTGGTGAGACGGCGCATATGGTGGAACCTGGTACGACATTACTAACTAAACGAGGAATAAAACGATCGAAAAGTCTACAAGACGCTGCAAGATCAACTTACCCATGATCACAGTAGCGAGACAACAGCAAAATGTGTATTTCATAGAGAAGAGAGTATACAGCTGGCCATAGATGGGCTGCGTTGCAAGCCGAGCTAGCGAGAAGGCCGCAACATACCAAGCCGCATCGTGAAGGCTTTTGAATTCCGTTGTAATCTTAGGGACACTCGTGGCTGCCACCAGTCACGGGTTACTTGTATTCAATACGTATGTTGCAAAACCACGTTCGTTCATATGACGCTATACATACCAAGAATGTTGACATCAAGCGCCATCAGTAGCACGGCAATAAGCAGCCCCGTTAAAGTTGCTGCCACCATGCGCCGCGTAGGCTTCAATGCTTCTGAAAGTGCCGGAGCCTGGTTCAGGGCGTCATCGTTACTCGCAGCAGAACAAATGCTGCTCCTGATGTGGCCTGGATTGAAGCCAACTGAAAAACGTTTCTCGACATCTTGCGTTGCCCATTCAACTGCATCGATCTCTGGCACTTCCTCCTGGGGCCTTTTTCGTGGAGGCCCAGAAGTCATCTTGGTCTTGCGTCGCGTAGCATTGGTGTCTTCGCCAGACTTTGACTCGGCAAATTTCAAATATAAGAGATATAATGACACTCGTCCGGGGGATTATGGATGCATATTTCTATATCCATTCGCAGAGGGTAGGTTCGAAATATTGCATAACTAAGTTGGAAATCTCTATTACATTAGCAGATAATCTTAAGAACGGGTATTTACCCTGGCAACAAAGTCAAATGCCTGCCAGAGAGGTTCCTCGGTCTATTTGGATTCAAGGAAATTCATATGATGAGCAAACCTGAGGCGGACCAAACCTACGGCGGGAGCGCAGCTGAGCCATCCTGAAGCAGGCAATTGACCCCTGAGTGCCTTCACCTTGATAAGCCCTAGCTGGCACGATGAAAGCATTCACGCTGCAATCTTATCTATGAATTCAAAAGTCAACGATTGATGCATGCTTCGATAGTGTACCGAAACGTGACTAGCCTTCTGAAGAAACCGAGCACCCCGTGCTCTCGGCTTTATGCCGACAAAGTAACGGAAAGAACTCAGTTCGGAGACATCAGCGGAAATGTCATTTTCACTGTCAAGTGTCAACTACCTGGTTTCCTTGTCTTCCTGGCCAACCTTAACCAGGCCCACCATTCTGGGTTTGAACCACAACTCCCGATGAAGTCAAAATCTGAGTTTGGAAATGGAGGTATTTCCCGCCCGCTGCCTCCTGAACCCTACTCCATAAACTTCAACCATCGAATTGCCTTTTAAGGACGGCAAAGAGGAGGTGTAATTGCCCCTCACCCTGCATAAGGTATGGCTGGAATATTGCTATAGAGTAAAAAGGGAATGCGGAAGAAAACCAGCGCCCCTTTAGTGAGGGATCTGCCCTTTGCTTGCTAATGGGGTGGTCAAGACGTGAGTCAGAAGCCGGAGCGCATCGTCAGGTGCATTTCATTCTCCTTCATAGCGGTTAATTTGCACAAGTGGACTTGGGGACTTATTGCGGCTGAATGCAAGCTTTCTTCCTCAGTTAAACAGCTCTTCAATGATTTGGTGATGCCACGGAGGACGGAACCGTAGAGAGACTTCAAGAAGTCCAAAACCGAGAAATAGGTACTATTTCAGACAGAGTTTGCCAAGGGCCGTCTACAATGAAACATTTGTATTGAGCAAATAAACAAGATGTATTTTCGTGACACAGGATTCACTACATCTGGGCGTCTCCGAACTTGTCCGTAAGCAGTCCAGCAATCTTGGTCGCAAGGTCTTCTATGGTTGCCGTTTGTATGAGATCAGGCAACGGCAAATCGACCAAGAGATGTTGTGATATCCAGCTTGTTAGCTCGTTTGCGTTTAACGAATCGAGCCCAAGGTCGTCCAGCGCAGCCTCCGGACCGATCTCAGCGCTGGAAAGTGCAAGTAATTGTGCAATAGTAGTCCCAAGCAGCTTTCCAATCAGTCCAATTGTTTCCTCGTGTAACAAACGATCAGGTGTGCTCTTCGCAATCGTCATTACCGTTGCCAACTCCGACTTCGTAGAGGAGAGCTCTGGTGTGCTCGAAGCTAAATTCTCTGGATGGATACTGTGTGCCGCACTCGTGTGGGCGTTCTTTTTCCAAAGGACGTGCGTCGAAGGGTCTGCTAGGTGCTTCTCCGACCACAGACCCAGGGCCATCTGGCTGAGATGTGGCCATGAACATGCGTCGTCTCGACTGGACGCTGAATCCACACGAGAATGGTGTACGCTGATCGTGATGGCCTCTAGGAGTTCCTCCTCGCAAAGAACGTGGTATCCCGTCGCTCGGGCTCTGTCTTGCATGTTGCCTGCATTAGCGATGACCCCAATGCCACCCATGATCCCGATATCAATGACCGATGCCGGGAGTCCAAGATTATGACGGTACCGGACAAAAGCGTCCAAGTAGGTGTTTGCGGCGTTGTAGTTGGCTTGTCCGATGTTCCCGACTAGCCCGCCGATCGAGGAGAACATCACGAAGAAATCCAAGCGTGACTGCGCCAAAGCCTTATGAAGATTCTCCGTGCCTTTGATCTTGGGCTCGATGCATGCTCGCCATTCGTCGAATGTCATGCGCAGTATTGCATTATCCTGAGGGATTCGTTAGATGATGGCCAGATTGAGAGAATGCCTGTCGTCGTGATCAACCTACCCGCAAGACCATTGACATTTGGAACACACCAGCGATGGGACGTTCCGCCGCGTTCACCGCCCTTGTGACATCCTCCAAAACTGCAACACTGCCCGCAACCGCATTAACGACACAGCCTTGGCTTCGCAGCTCATTCAAGAAAGATTCGACTTGTGGCCCAGTCCCTGCAGAGCGAGAGAGGAAGATCAACTCGCCAGCCCCATGCTCTGCCATCCACGTTGCCACAGCGCGGCCAATGCCGCCCAAGCCACCCACGAGCAAGTAAGCAGCATCCGAACGAAACTGAGGAGATGCAGGCGTGACCTCAACGGACGACAACGGAAGGTCGCTCTGCGGGTCGGTTGTTGGAATTTGGAGCACCACCTTAGTGGTTGGTTGATTCTTCTGTCCAGCAGCAGCACGGAAGGCTTCGTGAACTTGACTGGGCTTGAAGATCTTGGCAAGTCGTGCCCAGTCTGCCGGCTGTGAACCCTCGAGAAAATAACCTTGGCACATTTTCCATACCCTAGATAGGTTAGTTTTCAACTGACCTATGATTACAGTGCTGTGAATTTGCACCGGCGCACCGCGGCCATAATGCGCTTACCTTTGCACCGATTCTGGATCATGATGGCTAAGTGCCTGCATGTCGACGATGCGATGTGCCTGACTTGCAGAGATCTTGACTGTTTGGCAGTCTTTAGCATGGACCGGATGATACATAACGTCTAGAAAGGTGCCAGTAGGGGACAGATATTGCAGCGCCCAGTCAGGAAAAAGGCCGCTGAATGTAATCATGCAAGTTGCCTTTGGCCACGACAGAGCGTCTTCCGGGACTGACGTGATGAAGTTTGCAGAGATACCAAAAGCATTTTCCAAAAGCAGTCTGTCGGACTCCGAAGTGATGACGAAGCGAGTCTGTCAAGAAAATCAAGTAGTCAGCGAATGCGTGCGTGGAGTAGAGTTCCAGCTTCCAAGTCCTTACCTCTGCCCCTCTTTTCCGCAGCAGTTCGAGGGTTGCGAGACACAGGTCGCTCAGAGTAAACAGCACAATAACAAGCTTCAATCAAATGATGTGTCAGTAAGCACAGCTCCCTCTCAAAGTATGCCTAATCATGTACTTGGACGGCACTTCTTACCTCTCCGCTTTCGATTCTCCCAAATTCTCCCACTGTGAACTGGGCCGCAACGCATGCCAGTGGCATAGCTACCGCAGCTTCAAACGCGAAGTCCTCAACCAACCGCAGGCAACTCGACGGCAAAACATCCAGATGGCTTGCCATGGCGCCTTTGCCTGTCAAAAGAACGACGACTTGGTCTCCTACCTGGAAAGAAGACACATCATCGCCCACATCCGTAATGATGCCAGCAGCTTCCTGTCCGAACAGGACCTGGGTTGGATTCGAAGCCTCCCTGGCTCTGATTACATCCTAGATAATAACAGCGATCAGTCATCCAGTCATCCCAAGCCAGCACCAACACACGAACTCCCTCCACTGTCTGGTACGCACCTCATTGTTTACCGCGGCTGCTTTCACCTCCACTCGGACATGGCGGGCGTCCAGAGCCGGCAAGGGGCATCTCACCCATCGCAACGAACTCAAATTGCCCGTCACCCTTGGAGCAAGCTTTGCAAACGTCGACGCTTCGCTTATCTGTTGTTGTTCGGAGCATCTACAAAGTTCCTGTTGCACTGTTGTCCACTGGTGCCTCGGTACCACGATGCCGTGCTCCCTAGTAATCGCAAACTCAAAGTCTGGGTCGAGTGCGCCATCGAAGTATCGATGCGGCAGGTGTCGGACGATGCGCGTGAGAAGATTTGCACATTCGTCACTATTTGCAACATCTCCCGGGTCGACCTCGACAATTGTTATGTCGGCCTTCAGCTCCGATCGCAGCGTCCGAGCCAGTCCGTAAATCATAGCAGAGCGCGGTTCGTTACAGTTGATCTGGGAAAACGGCGTGACCCAGACAATAGGGCGTTTTGGGGTGCCGGTGCTTAGGAGTTGGATAAACGCGGGGAACTCACTCTCGCCCAGGTGGTAGATCCAAGGGCGTTCCAGATCGAGGAAGAATATGAGGGTTCCCTCGGCAGGCAGCGGGGCAGACTGACTGATGCAGATATCTGCATTGTACGTCCGAACAGAAATTGAAGAGGCGTGCAGCACCGACTTGAAGCTTCCTATCAAGGCGCTATCTTCCTTGTTTGTGACGATACCCACTGTTGAGGAGCTCGACTCAAGCTTGTTTAGGTGACGGAGCCGCAGGATGGGGGTTACGTGGTCCTTGTGTTGGTCATCTTCAGGTACATCGAAGCCAAGGTCGCGAACAATGCGAAGCAAAACCTCATTCGAGATGTGTGACGTTTGGTTTTGGAGCAGAACCTAAGAATATGTTAGCTTGCAGGCCTTGAATAATGTGTTTGCCCGGCCTGGAGACAGTTGAGTATGTGTTGTTGTGCCCAGTACTACCTCCACATCTGTTTGCAAATGAAAACGAGACTTCCATGGACTCACATCAACAGACTTTAGGAATGAGTCGGCTAAAGATTCAAGTTAATCACCACTGCCTAACGCGGCGCACGTTTCGCGTGAAGGGCTTTAGGCACTGACCAAAAAGAGCTTCCAGCAGAATAAGGACACCGGAAGGGCGAAGTAATTGCTTAATGTGTCGCAAGTCTTGAAAAGCGTCACGATCCGTAGAGAGTATCTACATACGTATGTATCAGTAAATTCTTTCATAATGCTGAGGAAGCCAGAAGACGCACATCGGCAGAGACGACAATGTCGTACGAGTGAGCCTCGATATTGAGATTCTCATCCCCGCTCACGGCATCCCAGCTTCGCACCTCAAAGCCTTTGATATGTGCAAAATCGTCTTCTGCTTTTTTGAGCTGATCTGGTGAAATCGACGCATACGTGTACGTTGAGAATAGCTGCGTCCCTTTCTTTGGCTGGAGAAGCTCTAGCAATGTCGAAGTTGTACTGCTGGCCCTGCCAGCTGAGTCGATCTGCAAAATCTTCGGCTGGGGATTTGTATGTGTCAGAACTTGCATCGCATCCTCTAAAAGCTTTTTGGATCGTAATAGCCAGAGGCCTTGGGACACGATAAAGTCTCGGAGTGTTTCCCTCGTGAGCTGCAGGGGGTTCTTGAATAGCCTCTCCATCGTCAGGTCCATGTCGCGGAGATGGCTGCCCCGTAGCTCCATCCGTATGCTCTGTTGCGCCGCTTGGCGGTTTTCTATGTTGTCTTGAATGATATATCGGCAGGTACTTGCAGACAAAACACCGTACCCTGCCCCCTGCGCCGTTTTAATCTGTTGATCAACCCATGACCTCGTCGCGGCCTCATCGGGAATATCATCATCGCCGATTTTGACTTGAGCATAACTTGACTCCATCTCCAACAAGAGGAGAAGCAACAAGTGCTGCATTCTCTTGATGTCATCCGCGTCGAAGAAGGGCGCCTCATACAGAGTCTGGAAAGAGAAGAAGCTTGCGTGAGCACCCCAGTGAGGCGCGCTGACGATTGGAGGAGCCTCCGTCTCGCTTTGCAAGGCACTGCTGATCTGATGGGCCTCAATACCTTCCATGACGACAACTTCCGTTCCGTCATTTGTGTACGCGTGGACCGTTCCGGAAATATGGTCCTGCGCAACTTGATCCATCATTCCTGTCGCCCAAAAGGATCCAGCATGCTGTCGAACAAAGATCCTATGGATGTAAGTAGGTGTAGCCATGTACTTGGCCTTTCGCTCCAGGCCATGGCAGAGGGAAATGCCTGTAGTTTGCAAGCACTGGTCGAGTGCGGTGGGATGCACAAGGTAGCTGCAGGTCGAGTCTTTTGAGGTGCTCTCCGGTGGGTTCACATGGGCCGTTGCTTGCTGCGCATTGGGACTGACCGTAATGTGTTCTAGCCTTCTGAAAGAAGGCCCATAGGTAAAGCCTAGATCTTGGGTAATCTTGTACCAGGCGGCTCGAGACAGCTGGCGAGGAAACTCGCGCTTTTGAAAGCCTTTGTGGGCTCGATGAGGCTCCGCAGTAACTACTGTATGGCAATGCTCCGTCCAGATATTATCCTTCCAGGAAGTGATTTGCACGTCGTAGCTGGGAGGCTCATTCTCATCGGAACCAAGACGTCGCAGTCTGGTGTGTATCTCTATCGGACGGCCAGGATCCAAACGCAGTGCCGTGGAGACAGAGAAATCCTGGGCAGAGAAGGACTCCAGGAGACCTCCGTTGACTTGACGAAGTGCCTGTTCGGCAATAGATATGTACGCTGCAAAAGGGATGATGACCTGATCGTTGACGACGTGGTCTCCAAGCCAGGGGATGTCCTCAAGAAGCAGTACCTTCCTCCATCTCGGCTCAAGGGCACTGGTTTCAAACACCTGACTTCCAAGTAGCTCATGCATGGGGTACTTGCAGTCTCTATACGCCCTGTACAAACGGTGTTGCCCCTGGAAAGAATGCTCATGGGCCCACGTATATGTCGGAACGTCGATCAATACTTTTCCCGGTGGCGTGATAGCCTGGTACTTTAGGTTGACGCCCTCGCAAAAGAGTCGCCCGGCAAGTCTGAGAAGACTTTCATAGCAATCCTTATTCTCCTCTAATGTTGGAAGATAGCTGGCTTTGTTGGCGGACATGGTCTCCATGACCTGTCTAATTGGGCTCTTAAGAGAAGGGCGAGCACCAACTTCAACGACGACAAGATTTGGTGTCTCGTTTTGCTTCAAGAGGTTTGTGAGGGCCTTGTTGAATAGGACAGGTTGAACGAGGCTCTGGTGCCAGTGTGTAGCGCCTAAGGAGTCAGCGGTATTTATGCGATCCCCCGTGACACTGGAGAACATAGGTATCCGAGGTGCGGCAGCTTTGAGAAACGGGCGAATTGCTTCTTCATAGGCTAAGCCAAAGTCCTTCATCTGCGCTAGAGATTTTACAACCCATATTAGCACTGCATCATTATATCCCAGTACAACGAGAATTGATACTAACCGGAATGAAACGCAAGGTCCACATCAAGACGCTTAGCAAATATGCCATCTGCTTTGAATTTTGTCACCATGGCCTCAACCGCAGACGCGTCTCCAGAGATAGTCGTGTTGACATGGCTGTTCTCGCAAGCCACAACTACTCCAGGCAGTAGACACTCGCAAACGTCCTCGGAGCCGGCTCCAATCACAGCCATAGCCCCTGAGTGCTGTGTCCCAGTCCTGTTCAATACGTAGCCTCGGAAATATGCGATGATGATTGCTTCATCTGCTGTTATGGCTCCTGCCGCAAAGGCAGCAGCGATCTCTCCACTGGAGTGGCCAGTCACTATATTCGGATTCACGTCCCAACTTCGCAGGACAGCGACGAGTCCGAGTTGAACAGCGGTGCTGCACGGCAAAGCATACTCCGATTTCATGATACGACTTTCATTTTCCGATTTCAGAAGTTCACCTACAAGATGTCAGCATTGCCAGAGCCTTTGTGTAATCTCGTGTAAAAGTCGAAGTCCGAATTCCAGGGAAAGGCGAAGACGCCATACCTTCAATCGTCCAAGGCGCTTTCACCTTCCTGAGCGCGCCGTCCAAGTCACGAATACAATCGCGGAAAACAGCGCTCTTCAGGATCAAATCCTTGCCCATCGCGGCCCATTGGGCGCCCTGGCCATTGAACACGAAAACAAGCGTCTTTGGGTCATCGTTGCTGGGGGCTGAAAGTCGAAGCTCGGGCTGAGTTGTCGTGCGCTGCCCGGCTGTGTCATTCTGAGCGATGAAAAACCCTCTGTATTTCAGCTTCGCTCGTCGACAACCCAGAGTGTATGCCAAATCCGAAAGTTTACACCGCCCCGAGCTTGCAATAGTATACTGCTCGTAAGCCTGGTGAAGCAGCTCCAGAGACTTTGGATTCGACGCCGAGAGCAACAAGACGTTACATTCATCTGTGGCTCCCGACGATGTATCCCTTCGTGGTTGGATACAGCGGTCAGTATCGAACCACAGGTGGGGATGTTCTAAGATGGCCTATGAGTGTTAGCCATGGCTTCGATGGCCAGTCGAGTTTTGAAGTCAGAAATCGCGGGAGAATAGAGAAAATGGTTACATCATACATGGCAGTTAGCACCCCCCATTCCGAACGAGTTCACGCTAGCTCTCCGCAAACGATTCTGAGGAAACGGTTCAGGCTCGGAAGCAACCCTGATTTTCCCGTCGGCCCATGGCACTACAAGTGAATGTTAGTTTGATATCAAGATGTGTATGGAAAATAACCTCGATAAGCACTTACGATTGGGATTTGGTGTGTTGAAGTTGGTATTAGGCGCAATAACGCCTTTCTCAAGCATAAGTATTACCTTGACGACACTCGTCAGGGCAGCGGCACCCTCTGAATGTCCGACGTTGGGCTTGACCTATATTCGCAAAGAAAACAAAGCTTGGTTAATCCTTGAATTGATGAAAAAGGTTGGTGTACTAATGTTACTTACAGCACCGATAATGACTCCTTCTTCTCTAAAGATTCTTTCTATGGCTCCGACTTCAGTAAGATCCCCAATCCGCGTGCCCGTGCCGTGGCATTCGAAGAAGGACGTCTCGGAGTACTTGGTGATTCCGGCCTTGTTGTACGTATGCCGAATGAGCGCCTCTTGTGCATGTCCACTAGGGATGATCAGGCCGGGCTCTTTGCCGTCATGCTGAGTAGCAATGGAACGGATCACGGCCCGCACGGGATTTCCATCGCGAAGGGCCTGCGACAGTCGCTTGACGTAAACGGCATTAATTGCCTCGCCCCGTCCAATTCCATCACTGGCGGCGTCAAAAGTCTTGCAGACGCCATCCGGGGAGGCGATGTTTCCTAGAGCCCCGGATGCACCCGCGGCAGAAAGGGGGGCCGATAGGAACAGGCTGCAGCCAGCCACAAGCGCAGAAGTGCATTCTCCCAACTCCAAAGACTGGACAGCTAGGTTGAGCGCTACCAATGACGATGAGCACCCAGTTTTCACAGTCATGCTGCATATAGACACTAATTAGATCGCTTCTCATGCTGTTATAGTAGACGGGAATATCCCGGGGTTCTAGCTTCACGTACCTTGGGCCTCGGAAATCGAACGCATGGGAGATTCTATTTGATAGCATGATGTCCCACTTTCCAGTTGGGTAGTTGCTGTAGTATTGAGGATCCCGTTGCATCTCGACACTCCAGTCCTCAAAGAATGAGCCCACGTAGCAACCGACCAATTCTCCTTGCCAGTCTGTCTCGCCAGCATTTTCAAGACACTCCCAACTAACTTCCAGCAGCAATCTTTGCAAAGGGTCCATCTGCTCCAGCTCGCTTCGACCAAACGAAAAATGTGAGGCATCAAACCGGTCGAGTTGAACGTGATCCAAGAAGTATGCCTTTTTGGTTTGCATAGTCCCCGGGCGTGGCCTCTCACTATAGTATCCATCAATGTCGAACCGGTCTTTTGGTACCGGCACAGAGGCACAGCGCTTCTGCATCAACATGTCCCAGAAGTCATCCGCGTTGCTTACGCCCCCAGGGAGTCTCATAGCCATGCCACAAACGACCACGGGGTCGTCACCGACACCTCGACTGACATTAATGTGTTCGCCCATTGTTGGCTTCGAGTGACCAGATCTTGGATGAATACCGTGTCGTTTAAATGTAAATAATATTTGAGGATTCGATTTTGTTGTAGATGCCTACTGCAGAGCCACTCTGGAAGGTCGTCATTGTATCGGTGCATGTGTCAGCGCATGCGATTAAGAGGGCATGGTCGTACGAATACTCGTTATGAGTCCTTGTTACCGCATAATGGACAACCGAGCTGTTATTCAATTAACGAAAGAAAGATATTTGTCGGTCATCCCACCAAGTGCCGATAAACCCCGATAGCATCGGCGCGGTGCCGTCCACGTCCTCTGTGCCGACTTGCCATTTACTGCGGTAGGGTTCCTGGGTGGCCGTTGGGATACTCAGACTTCCGCCTCCACGCAGCGGAAAATCGCTCAACTCATTCAAGATTTCGATGCACACCAACAAGGACGTTTCGACTACGTATCCTCCTCGTAAGGTAGTCTACTGCGGAGTAAAGGAGATCATTAGCGCGAAATCCAAGTTAAACTCCGACCATCCCGCGGGACCCTCGAACAATACGTAAGTTTAAGCAGACTTCACCTCTACCTTAGTTAGAATCTTATGATAGCTAGGTAGTTATTCATCAACAAGCTTTTACCTGTCTAAGTACATGTGCGGGCCATATTGCTCACTTTCGGCATCTTTACGGCGATGCCTTCCTTGAGCGAACTACTCTAGCTTGTGCGAGAGCGCATCTCCTAGTGAGATTGATGACTGTAATAAGTTGTGATAAAGAAAATGCCGAACCACACGCCGCTGTCAATCATGAGTTGCAATCCATTTCGCAGAATTGTGCAATATCACTATGAACAAAATGAATCGCTCTCGTCAAACTCGTGCGATACTTCTTCTACATGGCAGTGGTTCATCTGATGCTATATACAAATTTCAAACCTCCAGACTTCGGGCTGTCCTGAAGGACAGCTTCACATTCGTGTTCGCAAGAGCGCCCCATCCCTCGGAGCCCGGCCCTGGAGTCCTGCCATTTTTTGCGAAAATGCCGCCCTATTACACATGGTTCAGGAAGGGCATCGAAGCAACAAGACATGAGATTGGAATCTTCAACCACTGCATCGAAAACACCGTCCGGGCCTGGAAAGCCGACAACCCTTCAGGAGCCATCGTTGGGGTATTGGGCTTTTCTCAAGGCGCCATTGCTTCGACATTACTACTGTGGGAGCAACAAGTTGGCCTCCTACCTTGGCTCCCGGATCTGGAGTTCGGCATCTTGATTTGCTCGGGATATTCCGAAACCATGAATACCTGTATGCGGAATCTGGATGACAACCATCGCGAGGGTCAAGCCGTGACGATCAAGTTACCTACCTTCCACCTTTATGGACGGCAAGACATATTCGGCGCTCCATCGTCTAAGAAAATGTTCGCAACACATTTTGTCGAAGATAGAGCCCGGTTGGAAAGCTTCAATGGAGGTCATGAGCTTCCCCGAGACCGAGATGACCTTGAGAAAATCAGGGACTTTGCGGTGACTGACCACATGGTAGTCAAAGTGAGGTGGAATTAAATTATTTGCTGCTTGATGTTCACCTTACTCTGTTTGCTTTTTTGGTCCATAGAAAATGAAATCGAGATGTACTGTGTACAACTTCGAAATGTTTCATCCCAGGTGCATAGTTACCACTTACAACTGGAACCAACACTGCAGGCTGGTTCTCTGTGAAAAGTCTGTGAAAAGGAACCCCCCGCCGTCCGTGGCGCAGCATATATGTGATCCCACAGTAACATACACTGAAAGAATTCATACTGCGAAGACATCATAATGTCCTAAATTCGTTCATCTAAAAGTCCTAACTTGTAGACCTTGTATTATACGAGCTACAATGATGATAAATCCTGCATGGTCTCTTTACTTCAAATAAATGCCAAGGTGGTAATCACTCGCCGAGCAGCTTCCCGCTTTTCCCTTCTTAGCTCGGCAGCAAGATTCTGGGTATTTTCACGGATTTGTTTGCCTTCGGCTCCTTTTGTCTTCCGCAAGATCTCCTCGAACTCTTTTCTTACAGCCTCTTCGCTACCAATGATATCTGGGCCTCCTCGTTTTGCTATGGCTTTAGCACTACCTGTCCTGATCTAAACGTGACCTGTCAGTCAAGTCGCTCAAACATCACAAGCGTTAACTATTAATGCCGGCGAATATCGAAAGGCTTACCTGCATGATCTCAAACGCAATAGGTCTATCTCTCGTTGACGCCAATGCCACGTTGATAGCATTGTCTCCAGGAGCTAGCGGCCAGCCGACGAGTGGTATGCCCTGCACAAAGCTTTCCATCATCGAATTCCAACCACCGTGAGCAAGTAAGAACCCGACCGACGGATGCTGAAGAACTGCTTGTTGATCGACCCATGTATCGCACACAAGACCGACTCCACTACTCTGAATGCTTTCTATGTCTGAAGCATTGATGAATTTCTTCGCATGCATTCCACCAATGATCAAGACGAATGGATACTTCATCTTGTTCAAGGTGGATATCAGAGCCTGGAAATTTGCGCGATTGGTTGGAAAGACCATAGACCTAGTTTGAAAAGTATAAGACTAACGGAAGGAGACTCAAAAAGGCGGGGCCCCGGGGGTGGAACAGTGGTAGGGTTTCTTACCCAAATGAGATGAGCAGTACCTCATTCTTCCCATGGCGGTCAAGATAAGAACGTATTCTCTCATCCTCAATTAGTCCTTCTCGGGACCAGTTCTTGGGCCCTATCTGAACTCCAACAGGATATACAGTAGTATACTTGTTGCAAGAAGTAAGAGTTTCGCCTTCTAGTGCCATCGCTGAAGCACAGATGATGCCATCAGTGGCCTGTACAAGGGTAACTGTTTCCCTAAGCAACGAAGAGACGACTTGAACCCGACTTAGTACAATGCTGATAGGATCAGCTCTCGCAAAGAATGAGCAGCTCACCTGTTCTAATCATGCCAAATTCGCCGAACTCTCGTTCATAGTCATAAATCTCCTTACAGCCAGGAATGCTTATCACGCTTCCATTGAAATCATCATGTCCGTTCTTAGCAACGCAGACCTGTGAAAGATTGCCAACCTATCAGAACACCATAGTGACTCGGCGACAAGAGATTGTGTACTCACTTGCTCAACTATTTCGTCAAAGCTTCTTCCCTTACGCAGGGTCTCGTCGGAGAAATACTTGCGGGCAACCGATTCCCAGTCGCTGAATCCCCCTTCCGATGACGGTGCGAGGTAAGAGAAAAGACGGGCAGCACTACCTGCCCAATATAGAAGGATCTTACATTCTGTACCTGAGATTTTTCGCGCCTGCGGCAGAGTGTCTAACGACCCTATGTGATCCAGCATCAGCGCTGTTGGCCTTGGCCACTCGTGTCCCGGTTTGCTGATCTGCTGTAGCGTCTCTACCCATCCCTTGGATAACTGATTTGTGATGTCTTCGACCGTCACACCCTCTTTCTTGAGTAGACTAGCATGGCTTTGGTCAATGATCTTTCTCTGGCGCGGGATATAACTGATTCCAGTAATCGCTTGGATACTCACTTTGGTTCCCCAACTAGAACAACATGGAATCGCTCTCGTGGCGAATCCGAATATTGGCTGAGGTCTGAGTTAAGTCAATATCTCACCGTCGCGTCAAGCGTGTCTCGTGGCATAACTCTGTGTTATCCACCAGACATGGAAAGTTGAGCTGGGCTGGATCTCACCAAGAAAAGCATGAGATACAAAGGTCACAACCAAAGACTGATTTACTTCAAGCATCTCATTGATGAGAGAAATAGTACTGGTGACATGACCCCAGGCAGGCCAAACGTGCCAAACATGGTGCTGTTGGTAAGTCATGACAACACTTATGATCATCATCGAGCTGAGGCGGATTTACATCGCAGCTTCGGAGACGATGCTTGATATAAGAGACGCTTGACTTAAGGTTTACAGCAGCGGAGCTTAGTAATCCGCAAAGAAATATGAGGCATCGGAGGGGTCAGACGACTGTTTGCTGCGGGAGGGAGAGTTAAAGTTAGTATGGGTTTCCCGAGAAGTAAATGCTAGTGAGAATAGACCAAACGTCAGGTGATCGAAAGCAGGCTGCGTTGTTTACTATATCCTATTGACTACCAGATTACGCCAAAACAACGTCTTCGAATGACCCCAGTTTTACTCCAAATCTCAAGCGGATCGTGATGTTTAGATGAGACTTCGGCTTCCCATTCGGACTACAATCTTCTCTCCCGATACACTCTTGCGCGTGAGCAACTCCAGGCCCTTCCGGATACCTTCGAACCCACCTTCCAATATACGTATGGGATGGTGGCTCAGTTTGCCCTCATGCACCAGCCTCTCGGCAATTTCCCACAACTCGGCGCCAAATGCACGCATCTCCTCATCCGGCTCGCGTCCATATGGCGCCGGATACGTACAACCTTCACCAAAGATACATGGACCGACAACGAAGCCTTTGGTGACTACCGCACGAGTTGCGGCATGCATAGGGAATGGCTCGAGTGCAATGTAGTTTCCTCCCGCCCGCCCCATTGCGTTCAGGCACACGGTCGTAGACTCAACGTTAGAAATGCAGTCCAATGCATATTTCAGGTTGTTTCGTGTGTGAGTTTTCTTCGTCACATAAAGCGATTAGCCTCAGGAGTCTTGTTGGGTGTCAAAGGAAAGAGAGCCGCAGAGTCCACTTACAATCTTTTGTGCAACGTCCTTGTCGAAGCGATCGAAGACGTCCTGAGCACCGTTGTTCCTCGACAAGTCGAAGTGCTTTGGAGAGCAAATCCCTATTGGGATCAAGCCCGCGCTGCGTACGGAGAACGTGGTCAGATGGGCAGCACCGAGATACTCAAAGGGGTAAACCGCCCAACAAGTAAGGAGACTTACAGTCTCAGCAGTTGCATAGCAATGGTTGCCGTCGCAGTACTACTGCCGTAAACGAGCACATGTTTCGCTTTCGCAACAGGCTCATTTGGCAATGGCAAGCCTAGAGACTTTATAGCTAAACCAGCGGTACATATTCCCACAGGCATCGAGGCTGCTGATTCTATCGTCCAAGACTCTGGAATCCTCATCCACATTTTGCCCCGTGTCACGGTATACTGTGCGAAGGCACCTTGCTCTGGCGTATGCTTGAACATCTCGTTTTGTGCTCCGCACACCCGATCACCAACTCCAACGCCAACCACGTCTGGTCCCACTGCAACAACCGTGCCAGCGAAATCAGCACCCATGATTGCAAATGGATTAGCAAAATCTGTCTTCATTTTCGTGTTGCTCGGGTTAAGAGCAACCGCTTCGACGCGCACGAGAGCTTGATCGCGACGTAAAACAGGGCAAGGGGCCTCGTTCCAAACGAAGACCTGCTCTTCTTCGTTCATGACGAGAGCCTTCTGAGTGGCCGGCGGCGCGAATCCGTTGGAATGTAGCGCCATTTTCGGTATATTTGACAGAGACTTATGATAATCAACTTTTCCGGTAGCTCGTACGTGTCAAATCCTATGAAAGACCATCTAGCCTCAGCATAGACTCAGTGAGAGAACGTATGCTTGCGGACTAGCACAAATGCCAGTTGCTTTATTGAATCAACGCATTAATCAGTACATACACCTTTAGATGCATATGTTTCTGATAAGACTGACTACATATTCCCCGATCCTTCTAAATTGAATAAGGTAGGTTGTGTTTTTTTCGGCTCTTTAACCGGCTCTGGCTCAATTTGCGAAGTCCCCGGAATACAGAAGAAAACGAAACCTCTGGTTGCGAAGCGAGAAGCGAAAGCGAAATCGAAGTCGCGAGCGAAATGCAAGCGAGCGACTTAAACTGAGAGGGGAAGCTTGAAAACAAAAGTTTCTTGGATAGGGGACCGTCTGAACTTGGCCGGTGGGCAAATTGCCCGTTTTCAGAGTTTTTAGAAACAAAGGGTCATTCCGGCGGGCTGGTCAGATGGCGTCCGAGATGTTCGTTCTTTCGATACGCATCACCCCAACCTGAAATCCAGCATCCATCTTTCCTGCCGAAAGCTTTGCAACGGTAACTTTCGCTGGAGCATCCTCACTACTAACTACGCCAGCGCTCCATGTCACTCGTTCACGGAGCAAAGTGAAGCGCTTTAGGAAAGACTTTCCTGCCAAACGCGTAAGTTCTCAGCTATCAGTAGACCAGGAAGTCTATACAATCCATTCTTGGCGTGTTCGTTCCAACTATAAACGTGGACCGCTGAACTCTATGCGAGACCCTGTCTCCATGCACACACACGCGCCGCTCCCTTGGGCCTCAATCTGATGATGGTGGGATGGAAAACTGCGGGTCGATCTCGACTGTTGTCAGTTTGTCTTGGTATCTAGGTCCAGGAAGTGGTCCATGTTGTTGCTGGACTTGGAATAGCGCCATAGTGCGGGGGTGTCTGAGGGTGAGCATTGAGCCGACATGCCGGGCAACGCGAACACGCAAGATTTGGGGTTGACGCCATTTAGGGTTAAAAGCTTCCAGCTCATATCCTTTCGGCTAGCGGATGAATTTGAATCGGACTCTTCTCAGAGAAGCGGATTGCAAAGCGGTTCAATGGTTTTTTACCGGGAGTACGTAACAGCATGTGACAGACTTTTGTCGACGGCTTCAACAACCGCGAATTCGTCAGCCTGAGAAATTCAAAACCTGAAGTTCGTAAGTATGCATGAGTGGAGACAGAGAAATATCTCATGGTCAGCTTTTACCAATGCTCTCCAGCGGTGGTCAAGGCGAAATTGGCATCAGACCTGCAGTAATGCTAAATACCAAAGATTGCGTCCGTCAGTCAGGTCGGGCTGGGATCTGGTTGGCTGTAGCGCCCTGCTGGTCTTGTTTTGCAAAGAATGCGTTGGTCATACCTAGGCCTGACAAGACACACCTCTTCATCGCCTCCACGCGAGTTGCGGAATCTTTCGAAGAGCGCAGGAAGATGGCCCAAATTCCACTGCGGCCCCTGGGTAACTACACAACCATACTAGCATACAATCATAAGCAATGAACTAATGAGATTGTGACTCTTGGCCAGGTCCCCTCGAGAAGTACCTCGTCCATCAGCACGAAGTCGGTTACTACAACGTCGCGGTGCTTTCTGCAGAATACTCCATGCCTAGCACGGCGCTCGGCTTCCCAAGTGGCGACGTCCTTGGCTTGATCTACTCGGCCTTGGGAAGGACGATGAATTGCCACCCTATCTTGGGAGTTGCTCTGAAGGATGGGGATAGTCCGCAACCAAGCTTCAGCAGGATCAAGCGCATTGATCTACGAAAAGTTGTAGAAGTAAAGAGAACAAGTTCAGCTTCAAAAGTTACCGCCTTTATACAAGCAGAACACCAAAAGAAGTTGGTGCTAGGACACGATGTTCCTCTATGGCGATGTCTGCTATTTCTCCCGACGGACACCACCGATCACAGCCCTAGGACTTCCTTCATCCTGGCACTAGTTTGTCACCATGTTGTCGGAGATGGTGTCTCGATGATTGCCTTCCACAAAACCTTCAGTCGATGTTTAAGCCAGCTGCTGTCTTTGGCAGAGACACACACTTCTGGTGAACGTCTCGACCTGACGAGAAATGAGATAGTTGCTGTACCCGAACTTCCGTTGGTGCCCTACTTGGAGGAAAGCATGACATTCCCTATGTCTCGACTATATATCCTGCGTCTACTTTTCAAGGCACTCGTGTATTCTCCGGTCGATCCCTTTGAATGGGTTGGACCGCCCATCGGCAGCCAGCTGCCGCCGTTCAGTAACACGCGATACTTCTACCTACCACAACAGGATACACGCAACCTCCTACACCAATGCAGACAAAATCGAACAAGCATGACAGCTTTAATAACGTTTCTGGTGGCAAATGGGCTATCCTTTTTATACAAGCCTAGCACGCGATTCACGGCATCCGTGCCCTTTTCACTGAGGAAATTTTCAAAGCATGGTGAAAACGACATGGGGTGTTTTACGAGCATTGCGGAGCCGCGCTTTTCTGCAGACGCCAACCCGCCACCAGGCTACATTCCATGTCAGAGTACTGCCACCAGTTCTCGGGCTGGAGACGACAGGTCGCCTTTCACGAGCGACTTGAAGTTATGGGCATCCGCGGCTATGTGCAAAACCTTTCTCCACCAACGGAGCGCCTCAGCGTCGAACCTTACAAACGGTCTTATCAAATTCAGAAAGGACCATCGCAGTGGACTCCTAGCCTTGAGGGGGACACCCAGACGACATGCCTTTACCTTGACCAACCTCGGAGTCGTAGACAGTCAGACTCCTCAAACCAACGGACAAGCTGATGGGCCACGGGTCAGCACTGACAAGTTTGTGTTGTCGGCGGGGTCAGCAACTAACGGAGCTCCTTACACTGTTTGTGTAATTTCTCAGGCCAGAGGTCACATGGGCATCACTGTGAATTGGGAGACCGGTATTGTAGAAGATGAGAGTGCAGAGTGGCTTTTGGCTTATCTCAAGAAGGAGCTGCAACGACTGTCAGCCCAAGCCAAGTATAACAAGTCTTCCAGGCTGTGAATAATAGAAACTGTTGAGATTTGAATTGACGCTGGTATGTGCCTCGAAGATCTATACATCTGTCGGTACAAACTGAAAGCCCCGGACGCACAGGGGAGGGCATGGGTAGAAAGCGGCGTTGTTCCAAACATCTGTCTCATGTTCAAACATGCACGTTGCACATGAAGCACCATGATGCGGTGAGTATGGGAGATCTTGTCCAGAACTTAAGCAGAGCATACAACATACTACATCAATAGGCAGTACAAAGTGGGTTTTTTATAAGTCAAGACACGGAGGCATCAGGCCAATTTCAGCGTTGACAGAAAATATTGCGGGAACCGCCTGAAGTGAAGCAGTGGGGGAAACGTCTGCTAGACGGCTACTCGCATTCTACCGGCGTCAATTCCTCCCAACTTGTAGATGCTGCCCCAGCCTCTTTTGTCCGTACCATTCGACGTTTGTTTCGGCGGGAGACCCAGTAGTGCCCGCTGCCGATCAGACAACTTCTCTTTGGTTTCCTCGGAGAGAAATAGGTCGTGCTTCTCCATTCTCTGAATATAGAATCTGCAACAGGTCAAGCAGATTATAGGTCGTGAGCTGTCGGTCCTGTTGATACCTGTGGAGTGCCAGGTTCTACTGTCAAGCAGGAGACATGATCCAGCCGGTGCTGCCGCCGGTATTGAGCCGCCCTGTGCATTGCCTAGGAGTCAGTGACAAAACCCGTAGAATCATTGAATGAAATTAACATGAAATCAGAGAGCAAGCAATATGGAATTGAAATTTTCAGCGCAAGCAACGGGGCATCACGCACAACTTCGCGAATCTGCTTAGGCGCTACGTTCTTGAGGTGTGACCCAGGGTATATGCGCGTGGCGCCCTTCTCGTCAGTGACATCGGTCAAATACCAAAAGATATTCAAAAGATAAGGATGATTGGCCGTATTGGGTGTCATGTCCATTTGATCTGTGTGCATGTAAATCCCGGACGTTGACCTCGGCGTCACGATGTTCGCGGTCATGGCGAAGAGGCCAAACTCCCGGCCTAGAAACCAAGGCATAATTGCGTCAATCAGGGGATGGTTTAGAAGATCGAGGAACTCGTCTCCTTTATTGACCAGATTCCTTTTCTCAGTGCGTTAGTGGGACGAAGTGCACCCACTTGAGAATTTGATCGCAGGGAGAAATGACATGCTTACCACACGCGTTGGTCTGGCTCATCGTCAGCAGATTTATGAAGACTCGCCATGTGAGCGATGCCGGCCTTTCTTTCGCCCGCTGCTTGTTCTTCAAGCGCAGCCCTGATCACTTTGACCTCGTCCGCTGTGAGGGCGTTCGCGACGAACGCATAACCCCATTTCTTGAGGTCACTCTTGATTTGCTGGATGTTTTCGGTTGGCTTTGGCAGACTCTCAAGGTCTAAATCATCTCTGCTAACTACGGATGCAGGAGGACCCAGTGCAGAGAAACGACTGGCGAAGGCACCCGGGCAAGGAGGACGAGCGTAGAGCCTGAACGCTTGCTGAGGGTTGATACGACCTTCCATAACATCAAGGACATATTCAGGCAAAATCTGCGTCGCGAGGTCTGCTTGAGTGTTTTCGGGCAGCCTTTCCAAGATGTTGGCTCGTTTCGACCTGGAATCGATAACAATAGAATGCTGCGGCTGATCCCCAAAGGAGAGTAGCACAAGCATGTTGAGTCCATCAAAATTCTGAAAAACGGTCATTAGAGATGCGCGATGGTCCACTCGGCCAACAAAGTTGCAAAGTAGTGCAAACTTACGGACTTCCTCTCGTTGATTAACTCGCAGACGCGCGAAACATGGTAAGTGAACAACTGAGACTTCTCGAGCTTTGAGGCATCATACGGCTTGTCGTGGAACCGTAAGGCAGGGGTATGATTCGCAGACGGCCGCGGCAAGCTGTAAGACGCCATTTGGAAAATAGTTGTAGCTAGGCAATTTCCACCAAGTTATCTCTGTCGATCAGACAAACGGTGTCTAATGAGATGGCGAATGCGCAAGGCGATGTCGTCAGGTCGTTGAATTAGTATTGCCTTATCGTTCAAGAGGCAATAACAAGCCTTTTCTTGACAGTCTTCTAGGTTGTGTTAACATCACAGCTTTTCGGCACACTTTGTCGGCGAGTGGTCATCACGGAAGGCAGCTGAAGGTAAGACATGTCCGTATGACGAATTGGGATCACTCCAGCGTACCTTCTCCTGTCAGATCGTACTCAGTTGGTGTCTTCCCGAAAGGTGCTTAGCTAGTGTAAGGTACGGCCACATCAGCTGTCTGTCGAGACTGCAGCAGTGTGTGACCTGAAAGAAAAGGCGTCTAAAGAGAGCATAAAAAGTATTGTTGAACCTTCATGCCGAACTCTCGCGTCCGGAAACCGTGCCGAATTTCCTGTTGGAATCTCTTGCTGTACAACTAAGCTTCAGGTTGCAGGCGCTGTGCTTGACTCGCAGATACTCTCTGGGTGCGCGCGATAGGTTTCATCAGCATATGGAATCTCCTCCGCCTCGAACTCAATGGATTTTAGAGGTTGGTAAGGATATTAGCATCAGCCTAATAAAGCCAAATCAAATCCGCGCCGGATAAGTTTCCTACCCACATCAGCGCCGGGAGGAGGATAGCTAAGCTTCCAGCGAGATGAAAATATCTTTAGATCTAATATCTTCGATGCCCAGAAGGAGTACTATGCGCCGACCACACCTACTGGCGAACACAGAACTCATCCATGGACGCATGCCGTGCGAGGACTTCAATTTAGCGATATGCTTGACTGTAATTATCCCGTATAGCTTTGCATGAAATAATTGGGGTTAAGCCGCAATCGTGTAAGTGCCTCACCGCACTTAGATAAGTATCTCTCAAAGTCGATATGATCTACTATGAGATGAGAGGTCTACATGAGTAACTCCCTCTTTGTCAAAACATTGTAGTCGTAGGGACCACTCTCTACTCTGATTCATGCTCATTTCTCAGAGCTCATCTCATCTCAATTGAATTTGATTTACTATCTTCACGGTCCGCCGTCAACGATTCAACAATTGGATCTGTTCGATAAACAACACTGCTTCCAGACAATTTTCATCATCCCGTGCCAAAATGTACGACCATGAGCCCATCGCCATAGTTGGGAGCGCATGTCGCTTTCCCGGTGGTGTGGACAGTCCTTCAAAATTCTGGAAATTGTTGCAGCAGCCGGGAGACCTCCGGAGTGAGGTACCCAAGGAACGCTTCAGTGCCGAAAGGTTCTATCACCCTGACGGCATGCACCATGGCAGTACAAATACAAGATACGGATATTTCTTGAAGGAACCTCTGGGCGCCTTTGATGCGCCGTTTTTCAACATCCAGGCTGGAGAGGTCGAGAGTATGGACCCTCAGCAGCGCCTACTGTTGGAGACGACGTATGACGCACTCTCCTCCGCCGGGCTTGTACATGAAATCCAGGGATCTGATACGGCTGTCTACGTTGGACTTATGACGCACGACTTTGAGACTATCAAAACACAGGATGTGCATCACATGCCCACCTATTTCGCCACAGGCGTTGCCGCGAGTATTGCTTCGAACCGCTTGTCTTATGTTTTTGACTGGCATGGTCCTAGTGTGAGTTTTTGTATTCATCCCGTGACCAATGCAGCTGCTGATCATTCAATTTCATCCGCAGATGACCATTGACACTGCCTGCAGCTCGTCTCTTGTCGCAGTTCATCATGCGGTGCAGCAACTGAGAAGTGGCCAGAGTAAAGTCGCGGTGGCTGCCGGTGCGAATATGATTATATCTCCGCGTACGTAATGATCTTGATCAATATCCATGATATAACATTGACTTGGAAATGAATGATAGTGAATTATGTGTCTGAGAGCAAACTTAATATGCTCTCCCCTACAGGCAGATCGCGAATGTGGGATGCTGCCGCCGATGGCTATGCTAGAGGAGTCAGTTTTCCCATGCCCCACATTCTACGTGTTGTACATGAAGATTTAACGGAATTAAATCACAAACAGGAAGGCATTGCAGTTGTAGTTCTTAAAACCCTACAACAAGCTTTGAGTGACAACGACCACATCGAGAGCATCATCCGCGAGACGGGTGTCAACCAAGACGGAAAGACTACTGGAATTACAATGCCGAGCCACTCAGCACAGGAATCATTGATTCGAGACACCTATGCGAGGGCGGGACTAGATTTGAGTCACATTGGTGACCGCCCTCAATTCTTTGAAGCCCATGGTGAGTTGCTGTGGATGTCATATCCAATGAAGATACTGTTGGATCACTGAACTTACGAATGTCATGAACCAGGGACGGGAACGCCAGCAGGTGACCCGCAAGAAGCAGAGGCTATTTCTAATGCATTCTTTGATCACAACTTACCCGACACAGCGCAGGCTCAGAGGTTGCTAGTCGGCAGTGTGAAAACGGTGATCGGCCATACAGAGGGGACCGCTGGACTAGCTGGCGTGCTGAAAGCTTCCCTTGCGGTCCAGAATGGCATGATTGTGCCCAATCAACATTTCGAAGAGCTCAGCCCTGCCGTCCAACCATTCTACCATCACGTCCGCATCCCCACGGAAGTTCAGCCCTGGCCGCAAGTTACACCGGGTCACCCGCGTCGGGCCAGTGTAAACTCATTTGGTGAGTTGCAGACATGCTTATTTATATTCAGCGGCTAAGAACTGACGACGCGCCCGGCAGGTTTTGGTGGAACGAATGCACACTGCATTATCGAAGAGTTTGTGGGTTGTGGCCTGCAGCAGCCCTCGCCTTACAAGGCAATTTCCCGCGACGTTAAGAGCCAGCCCTCGAGTACCACGTACGGTATGCCCATCGTTCTATCGGCCAAATCACAGCGTTCACTCAGAGACAACATGAACGCCATGCTCCGGTTTCTCGAGTCAGATCCAGGCATCGACATGGCAGACCTAGCTTGGACATTGCTGCGCAAGCAGGCTGTACTGCCTGCTCGGCACGCGATCTCCAGCCACACGCGCGAGGGGACCTGTCTAGCACTTGAAGCAGCCATCAAAGATAACCTCGGCGTAGACTCCAGTTCTAACCGCAACAAGGACCAGCCCCAGATATTGGGCATCTTCACCGGCCAGGGTGTACAGTGGCCGGGCATGTGCAAATCGCTTCTAGCCTCCATCCCTTGGACGCGCGACATCATAGACGAACTGGACACCTCCTTGCAGACGCTTCCAACAGAATACCGTCCAACTTGGACACTTCGGGAGCGACTTTGTTGCGATACGGTGGAGTCTCAAGCGACGGAGGCGAAATTCTCACAGCCGCTCTGCGCCGCTGTCCAGCTCGTGCTTCTCAGGCTGCTTGAGGCTGCAGGCATCAAGTTCACGGCTATTGTCGGTCACAGCTCAGGAGAGATTGTTTGTGCGGCTGCCGCAGGATATATCACGCCTTCTCAAGCCATCCGCATCGCTTACTTGCGCGGACTAGCCGTTACCACGTCCCACGCTGGTTCTCCCAATGGCGCCAGTGGTGCGATGCTCGCAGCCGAAATTACGCACGAGGACGCGGAGGAGCTGTGCAACCTCGAAGAATTTGAGGGACGGATCTGCGTTGCAGCGTATAACGCTCCCACCAGCGTGACGATATCTGGTGATACCGATGGTTAGTATTCCTCTCTTTCTCCCGCTCCTCGAATGCGCGCACATAGACGTTGTAAACCAGAGCTGAACTGACCGTCTGTACGTTTATAATCAGCATTACACCATGTCGAGACCATTTTGAAGGACGAAGGAAAATTCACGAGATTCCTACGCGTCGACAAAGCCTATCACTCTCATCATATGGTCCAGTATAGCGACGCATACACCAAATCTCTCGTCGACTGTGGATGCGCCGCCAATTCCGCGTCCAAAGTATCAAACTCGGTTTCGCCTGTTGCATGGTACTCGTCCGTGTACGAGGGTAAACTCTTGAAATGTACGGACATCACAGCAGAATACTGGGCAGCAAACCTCGTCTCCCCGGTTCGCTTTTCGCAGGCTGTCGAGCGTGCAGTGGGCATCCACCACGTCGCTTGTGGTATAGAGGTGGGTGCCCATCCGGCTCTGAAGCGTCCTACTGTTGCGACCATTGAAGCCATCTCCGGCACGGATCTGCCGTACACGGGATGCATGAAACGGAACCAAGATGATACGGATGCATTTGCGGAAGCATTGGGCTATCTCTGGGAGCGGTTTGCCAGCTTCAACATACTCGAGGCTGATAGCTTCATGAGAACCGTCTCGCCTTCATCGTGGCCTCGCAGAAGCCTGACCAAGATCATCCCGAGGTATTCATGGGACCATACACGATCACATTGGACCGAAACACGTGCTACGAAAGCTTTTCTTGCCGGACCAGCCCCCCATCTCCTTCTAGGTTCCCTTCTTCCGACGAGTACAGAATCGACGTTCCAATGGCAATCCTTCATCAAGCCCCAAGACGACAAGTGGCTTGAGGGCCACGACCTTCAAGGCCAACCTATCCTCCCCGCTGCCGGATACGTCGTAATGGCCATGGAAGCAGCTCTGTACATAGCAAGGAAGCGAGTTGTGCAAGATGTTGAAATCGCTGTGCTCGAGGTCTTGGATCTGAGTATCGATAAGGCCATCTCGTTCGACGACAAGAACAGCATGGCCGAGCTTCTTGTCACGGTTAAACTGGCACACCAAAGCTCCCAGCAGCTTGAGGTGGAAGTTCGTATTGACTCTGCTCTTGACAGAGAAACAAAACCTTCCACGTCAGCCAGTGGTCGCGCTGTCGCCACATTCGGCTCTCCCTCGGCTTCTTTGCCGCGGCGAGGCTTGGATGAGCCACTGCACCCCAACAACATCGACATCAGCAGCTTCTACAGAGAACTCGAACTTCTGGGTCTCAGCTACACCAAGAAATACCGCGGTGTCCAGGAATTGTGCAGAGCAGATGGCAGGGCGGCTGGACGGCTCTCGCAGTACCGACTTCGGAGCAGCTCCGAGCAGGAGATTCTCCTTCACCCAGCCACGCTGGATACAGCCTTCCAGGCCATCATGGGCGCCTTTTCGTACCCCGGTGACAAAGCTTTGAGGTCCACGGTTGTCCCTGTGCACATTGACAGGATCGCCTTAGTCCCTGGGGCTTGTGCATCCGCATTGGGCTCTCATGATGAAGCTGATGTACGCTTCAACGCTACATGCTCGTCCTTCAAGAACTCGATTCTTTCTGGAGACGTCGAGGTCTTTGATGAACATTCTGCTATCCTTATTCAAGTGGACAACATCGTTCTTCAACCACTATACAAACCAGAGCCATCCAGTGACCATCTCATGTTCACCAAAACGGCGTGGGGCCCTTATTCACCTGATCGCATCCTAGATCGTCCCGAGTTTTGGGCTACTGCTGAGGACAAGCGAATGATACCTATCATCGAGCGCATTGTGTACCACTATGTGAAGGATTTCCTAAATACCCTCACACAAGAGGACCGTCAGAATGCAAGCCCCGGACTCCAGAGATACGTCCACTGGAACGAGCAGGTGTTGGGCAAGGCTCGAGAATGGAAGACTACATTTTATGAGCCGAACTGGGAGATGGACACAGCGGCTGATGTGCAAAAACTGTTCGAAGAGTACGTTCAATTTTTCCCGGTCGTAAAACTAATCATGCGAGTAGAAGCTAACGCCATCACCCAGGAATTGCTATCATCCCTACGTCCGTCTCGCCAAGAGGGTCAGCGAGAACGCCATCTCCACAATCCGCGACAATACGAACCCTTTTCACTGGATGAACGCGGATGGACTGTTGAGCGAGTTCTATGCCAGTCCTCTCAGCAACGGACCATGTCTGAATTACTGCCAAGATCTTGTTGGCCAGATTTGCCATCGTTTCCCAAACATGAACATCCTGGAAATCGGTGAGATTTATTTACCTAATAATTCATGAGATCGATGTTCAAAGGTTCCATAAGCTGACGCTGAAGTAACATAAGGCGGCGGCACCGGCTCAGCTACACATTATGTCCTCAATATCCCCCAGCTGGGATTCAACAGCTACACCTTCACTGACATCTCAGCGACCTTTTTTGACAAAGCTCGTGCGGTCTTCTCGCAGTACAAAGACCGCATGGACTTCCGGAAGCTGGACATTACTCGGGACCCGGTCAGTTTCTCCCGGTTCTTTCTTCACGCCGTCTCTACCACACACAGCCAGTATCATATCATATGTGTATCTAGGTGCAGTTGCTAACATCTCGAGCTATGTAGGCGGAGCAAGGCTTCACACCTCATTCGTATGATCTGGTAATCGCCTCGTCAGTTCTCCACGCAACACCAAATCTCGTAGATACTATGACGAACGTAAGGTCTCTACTCAAGCCGGGAGGGCATGTCGTCATCGCGGAAGCCACGTTCAAAGAGTATCTGCGCACCAGCTACATCTTTGGTCTCTTCCCCGACTGGTGGGCCGGCTACGACGAAGGCCGTGTCCTCGACCCTTTTGCAACCTACGAGGAATGGGACAGCATCCTGAAGCGATCCGGGTTCTCGGGAATCGACAGCCGCACATCCGATCGCGAGAGCTGGGTTTTCCAGAATTCGCTGTTTAGTGCGCACGCTATAAACCCCAAAGTGCAGCGGCTGGACAGCCCCCTTTCCACGGTGGCCAACGAGCAAAACGACGGAGCGAACTTGCCGCAACTTGTTTTCGTCGGTGGCCGCTCTGCTCGCTCGTCAGCTTTGCTCAGCAATCTTCAAAACAAATTGGCCCACCGTCGAATCTTACGGCTTGACTGCTTGGAAACTGTGGCCAAGCAGGCAGCACGGCTAGAGCCGGGGTCCACGTTCGTCGTGGTCTCGGAGCTTGACGACGAAATATTTGGCAGCCTCAACGACGTCAAGCTGGAAGCTGCCAAGTCGCTTTTCTCCGGCGACTACGCCAAAGTCGTCGTCTGGATCACAGAGGCTGCTTTCACGCACAATCCTCGCCAAGCCATGACAGTTGGCCTCCTTCGGACGATACAGCTCGAGAACCCACAGATCAATGTCCTGAACATCGACGTAGATGACGCTGAACATCTGGACTATCCCCGACTCATCGCGGAGCACGTCATCCAGCTCGAAGAAACGACAAGGCCGCCCGAAGACGGCGGTAGTTTGTTATGGTCCCACGAACCCGAGATGTACGTCGTCGACGGCCGCACTTGGATCCCTCGCATCAAGCACGACACAGCACGGAACGACCGCTTGAATTCTTCGCGCCGTGTTATTCTTTCGGACGCCCGACCGAATGATACTCCCGTACGCCTCCGCCTGTCTGCTGATAGCGCGTCCTCATACCTTGAGTTCATGGACACGATAGCTAGCCCTCAGCCATCATCTGCGCCGTCTGTGGTTTCCGGTATGCATGATGATCCAGTTCTCGTCCGCGTCCACTTTGCTCTCACCGGGGCGATTCGGGTTGGCAGACTGGGCTTCTTCCACCTATGCCAGGGTTTTGTCACGGAAACCGAGACGCCAGTGGTGGTGCTGGCAGACAGCAACGCATCCATCGTCCGTGTTCCGCAAAATCGTGTCTTTGCCTTGCCGTCTGGAGACAGGTGTATTTTGCACCATGTTGTGGCCTCTGTCATAAGTCAAGGTGTCATGAGCAGCGCGGTCCCCGACACCAGTGTTCTCGTTTTTGACGCACCACGATTCTGCGTGGATGTTCTTGCCAAACACGCCAAGGAGAGGAGTATCGATGTCCGCTTTGTCACCAGTCAAAAATCAACTGGGGCAGAGCTCAGCTCCGGTTCCTCATGGACATATCTAGACCCATGGGTTCCAGAAAGAGCTCTCAAGAAGATGATCACTGAGAAAGTGTCCGTCTACTGCGATTTCTCATCGGCAACAGAGCACACGTCCTCAAACCTCGGCTATCGTCTGGCCAAGATTCAAACACAACATTGCGCAAAGTACGACCTTTCTCATTTCCTTACAGGGCGTGGGTCCGGCACACTGCATGGAGATGCTCACTGTCATGACTTTGCTATGGCTATTGAGCAGGCTCTTCTGGCATCCTCAGAAGCTAGCGATCATCATGTCACAGAAGAAACAGCAATCGTCAAGGTGGCTGATTTGCAACGCGGAGAAGCCCCCGTAGACCTCTTCAAAATCATCGATTGGAGGACTGACGACACAGTTCAAGCGCGGCTTCGTCCGATTGACGCCGGGACCTTACTCGCTCCAGACAAGACATACCTTCTTGCCGGTCTTGCCAAAACGATGGGCCGTTCATTGGCTCGATGGATCGTCACACATGGTGGTCGCTACGTCGTACTATCTAGTCGCCACCCAGAATTCCCAGACCGTAGATGGATCGAAGATATGGAGGCGCTTGGAGGGCATGTGACAGTCTTACCTATGTAAGTCCATGCAGTCGACCACCCGCGTCTTTTTTCCGACCCAAATACTCTCAGGCCTTCACTGACATATTGATTATCTAGGGATTTGTCCAGCGAGAAAGACTTGGATGCGGGCCTGTCCAAAATCCGCGGGACTTTGCCACCAATAGGAGGGATCGCGTATGGCCCTCTAGTCCTCCGTGACACGATGCTTCAGAATATGAGCTTAGCGGATATGAATTTGGTGCTGAATTCCAAGGTTGTCGGCGCGCGTCTTCTCCATGAAAGATTCTGCGACGCAAACGCGGAGACGCCGTTGGACTTCTTTATCATGTTCTCATCCGGGGCCACTGTCGGGGGAAACCCCGGCCAGAGCAATTATAACGCGGCCAACGCTTATTTGCAAGCCCTCGCACAGTACCGACAAACCAAGGGGCTGGTGGTAAGTCACCTCCAATAACTCTTACATCTTCTTTCAGGCTCTCCGCGAAGAAGAATAGACGAAGTGTGGAAAGCTGCTAATACTTTCAGGCCTCGACAATCCATGTGGGTGCCGTGATGGGCATCGGATATCTTGCTCGCACGCATTTCGACGAACAACTGCTAAAGGTCCACGACATGGGCAAGCTCGCAGAGAGAGACTTTCACACACTATTTGCCGAAGCCATCGTGTCAGGACGCCACGCACTTGGACGGGAAGAAGGCAACACCACCCGCATGTCGGTCACCGATATGTCCGACATTGAAATCATAACGGGCATCCCAGTATTTGAGGCAAAGAACAAACACTCTTTCAAATTGTGGGATAACCCTCGATTCGGCCATCTTCGGACGCCCGAAAACAGTTTGAGTCATGCGGGCGAGGGGTTGTCGGCCAGCAGGGTCTCGATCAAGGAACGATTGCGCGAAGCAGCAACTTTGGAAGAGGCTAAGGAGGCCATCATTCGTAAGCCGAGCCCAAGAACCCTCAACCCACACTCGGTGAGATAACAGGATGCTAACATGTCTACTTTATCAAGATGGACTTGCTCAGAAGACACGTGACATCCTCCTCATTCCTGCAGATCAAATTGTCAATCTTAGTGCCGCACTCCTTGACCAGGGCATAGACTCGCTTGGTGCTGTAGCGGTATCTGGATGGTACGTGACCGTGAAGGGTACATCCTTGTACATGGCTAACATTCCATTGAATGCAGGTTCTCACAAGAATTGCTGGTCGATATACCAATCTTGCGGGTGCTTAGTGGTGCTTCTCTCGAAGATCTCGCCGAGGAAGCCGTCAAACGACTCCCACGCGACGCTCTACCGCTGATAGTTCCGGATCCCGAAGAATGCCAAAATGAACCAGAGGCGGCGGAAGAATCGTCTTCCAGCCAGAGCAGCCCGACCTCGAGCAGCGCAAACTTCTCATTGACATCTCGAAAGCAGTCGGTGGAATCTGCCGGGAGCAGTGTGGCCTGGCACGGACGCGATGAAACTCAAGCCAGCTCGGCGACGTTGAATCGGCATCCCCTGTCGCTGGGGCAGAAGTACTCGTGGAAGCTGCAACAGCAGCTGCACTCGCATGATCGTACCATCTTCCACAATACCATCGCCTACTTTTTCGAAGGCTACATAGATCTGCAACGGTTGAGCACTGCCGTGGACGAGGTTATTCGCAGGCACGAAATCCTTCGCACTGCTATTGTCGCCAACCCCGCGCTCGATATGGGCGATGATGATGTTCACCAAGTTATACTGGAGAAGCCGACATGGGGTTTGACATGCACAGCGGTAGCCAATCAAGCAGAAGCCAGGGAGGCAATGAAGCAACTTCACGAGGAGCCGTATGACCTCGAGTCCGGCAGGCCGTTCAAGATTGTCGATTTCCACTGGTCGTCAGCCCATCGTCATCTCTTAGTGGTCGCCTATCATCGGCTCGCCGGCGACGGCGCGACTACGTCTCTGCTCCTCTCCGAAATCTCTGCCCTCTACGACGGCGCAGTGCTCCCAGCTACCGTTCCGCAATTCTCCAAGATTGTCATGAGGCAGCGCGCCGACTATGAGCAGGGACGGTTGGATGATAATATTGCCTACTGGGTCTCTCAGTACGACAACAACAATGCAGTACCCGTCATGCCCGTTCTTGATCTCCCACAATGTCGATTCCCCGAACGGCGCAACGGGACCCCGGCGTCTTGGTCTCAACACACAGGCGTCTTCCGCCTTACTCCGGCCGTGTCCGCGCAAGTCAAGGAGGCGGTGCGGCGGCAAAAGGTCTCCCGTATGCAGTTCTTCATGGCAGTTTACGCTGCACTCCTGGCCAAATCAACGACCAAGACAAGCAGCAGCGAGGGCGGAGCCACCACGGAAGACTACAACGATGACGATGTAAGAACGATAACCATCGGCGTTGCAGACACGAATCGCGCGACGGTGGAGGAGATGGCCGCGATGGGCTTCTTTGCCAACTATCTGCCTGTACGCATAGAGACAAGAGACAAGGATAGCAGGTCACCATTCAGTCCTCTCCGACAGCTCGGCGTCGTCAAGAAGGCGATGCGCGGGGCAATGCAGCACGCGCGCGTACCGTACAGCGTGTTGCTGGAGCGGCTGCCGGTGGTCCCGAGTCTCCAGACATCGGCCAAAGAGTGGCCGCATGCGCCGCTCTTCCAGGCCGTGTTCGACTACGCCGGCGGCGGGGTTGAGAGCGTGCACATTGGCGATGCGGTCGTGACCGAGGAGGGCGCTTTGCAGGCTTCTGAGCTTGTCTCGCGCGAACGAACGCCGTATGACGTGGTGCTTGAGATTTGGGACGACCCGACGCGTGATCCGCTGGTGATTGTCAAGTTGCAATCTTCGCTTTATGGTTCCGAGGATGTTGGCGCTTTTTACAATGCTTTTGTTGAACTTTTGGAGACGTACTCGACGTACCTGATGTCACATAGAGCATAGAGATGCTGCATGGTGCCCAAAGAAGCAAAGTTCAGCCGGAATACCTGCTGTTGACGTGCTCCTCTCGGACAGGCTCGTCAAACCGATTGGCGTGACATGCTGTCGTGTCTGTAAGTCGTCGCCAAATCATCAAATCAGACGGCCGGATGTATCCTCTCTGTGTTTTTATGTGTCTCCGTGTATCTCTCAGACCCATACGACCTTGTGAAATAGCAAAAACTTGAAAACAGCTGGACGACGGGTATTTCAACACCTGGACTGCGCGCTATTTCCGCGTTTACTAGCGTCACTGATCTGATCTGCGCTCGTTTCTTCTCTGCGTGCATATCTGCGTGCTCAGCTCAGCTCACTACCAGTTGCAGCGATACCAGCCACACCAACCCCGCCGCCTTGACTATCTTAGCTTACCTTACGCGAGGACGTAGCATCGGGGCTAAGCAAGCTAAGGTACATATGAAGCAGCATCGAACGGTCCAGGCCTTGCTGGGCTGGACTAGACTACGGATACGTCCCGTTGATAGGCGCTGGTGCGCATTCGGAGTAGAGTCCGCCACAATCGCTGCAGTCTCTTCGCACAATTGCTGTGGCGAGTGGCGGGTCTCCCTTCTTTCTCATCCCCCCCTTGCATGGTATTCCAGATTTCCCCAGTACAGCTACGGATTGGATTCACTGGCCACGGACCGCAGCGCAGCTTCCCTCGACACGTTCATTGAGGCTGGTGCACTGCGCGGGCGAGGAGGAGCTTCCCACACTCTCCCGTCATGGCCAGCTTCCACGCTGCTCGCAACGTCTCTGAGAGCCGCCGCGAACGGGAGACCTTCAGGTTAGTCAAGTGCAGCTTATTGCTACTCTTCAGTTCGTCGTCGCCCGCAGTGCTGAATAGCCTCACAGATACGACCCCTCCCTTATCGCCCAGGCTGTCCACAACGATGTCAACAACATCATCCCGCCGTCGGAGCTGCGATCCTCCCCCGACGCAGCTCTGACAGCCTTTGCCGAGCTAGGAGTCTTGCGCCTGAATGGTACCCGAGCTTTGATATCCCTATTCGACAGCAGGTATCAGTACATCGTCGCCGAAGCGACCCCCTCGCTGGCCCTGACACCGAACACCAAGCTGGATGCCTCTACCGAGGAACAGCTCTTCCTGTCCGGCACCGCCATCCCCCGATACGCCGGCATATGCGAAATCGCCCTTGCCGTCCCTCTGCCGCTCGTGACAGAGCATGTTCCCGACGAAGCAGAGTTGCCGGTGACAGTCATCCCGGACATGGCGACGGATCCCAGAGCGGCTCAGAGGCCGTTTTGCCGACACGCGCCGCGGAATCGGTTCTACGCCGGGGTGCCCATTCGCTCGCACAGAGGCATCAACATTGGCGTCTTTTGCGTCTTCGACAACACCCCTCGCGAGTCACTCGACGACAAGTCAAGACGGGTCCTGCAGGATCTTTCCAGGGTAATCATGGACTACCTGGACGCCAAGCGGAATAGGGATGAACATCGACGGTCGGACAGGATGGTTCGCGGCGTGGGCAGCTTTGTCGAGGGGAAAACTACAATGTCCGGCTGGAGGATGAACCCAAACGCGGATTCGTTCAAGGATAATCCCTCTCTCGAGGGTGGTCTGAACCGTAATCAACAACAGATTCTGAAGGAGGCGGAAGAGCTCGCGGAGGGAGAAGTTGCCGGAGAAGACATCTCTTCACCACCAGTACGCCCGCAAGTTTCGCCGCTACCTAGGAAACAATCGTCGCAATCACAACCGGCCACTGCCAAGGACACAACCGCTCCTTCTATTTCAGAGATATCAGTAAAGACTGTGACATCCGGGGCTAGCGGCAAGAACATTCACCATGTCCAGATTCACCACATCTTCTCCAAAGCAGCAAACGTGATCCGTGAAGCCATCGAAGTCGAGAGCGTGCTGTTCTTGGATGCCACCATAGGTTCGTTTGGAGGTCTGGCCGCCGCCGCTTCATCCAGCGGGCGCAGGTCACGGTCTTCAGGGTCTAACAAGTCAAGCTCTTCTTCCAGCAACGAGAAAGGGGGCCCAAGGAGTGCTGCGAACGGCGACATGGGTCCGGAAGACACGCAATGTCGGGTCCTCGGCTTTTCTACCTCGTCAGCCTCAAGCATCGACGGCAGATTACCATCCACAAGTCACGCGTCTATATCGGAAAGATTCCTTGTCAAACTACTGCGACGATACCCTGAGGGCAAGATTTTCAACTTTGACGAAAACGGCTCCATTCAGTCAAGTGACTTTTCAGGCGACGATACGAAGGCGACAACAACCCCTGTCCACGAGTTGAGCGAAGCTGCTGCGATATCATCCGCCCTCTCACCAGAGAGCACTCACAAGTCCCGCCGACGGGGACGCAACCCATTCTCACGCAAGAATGAGGGGAACATGCTCATTTCAATATTCTCAGGGGCTAGGAGCATAGCCGTTGTGCCTCTGTGGGACGTACAGAAGCAGCGCTGGTTCGCGGGCGGGTTTGCTTGCACAAAGACTGCAACGCGCGTACTGACCATCGAAGGCGAGCTCAGCTACCTTCGCGCTTTCGGCTCTGTCGTCATGTCCGAGGTTGATCGAATCAACACCAGAATAGTCGACAAGGCAAAGACGGACCTGTTGAGCTCAATATCCCACGAACTTCGATCGCCGCTGCATGGTATCATCCTCGGCACGGAGCTTCTCCGCGACACTCTTCTTGACGCCTTCCAGGGTGAGACGTTAGTTTCGGTGGAAAATTGTGGTCGTACCCTCTTGGAGACGATCGACCATCTCCTGGACTGGAGCAAGATCAACAACTTCATTGGCTCCCACTCAAAACGAAGGCGCAGCAGCGTCGGCGATCGCGGGCTCAGAGGCCGGGAAGACAGGGCAAACATCGAGGCGGGCATGATGAGCATCTCCTCCAACGTGGAAATCGACGTGCTCGCCGAGGAGGTCGTCGACAGCGTCTGCGCCGGCTTCAGCTATCAGCGCATGTCCGTCGCCCAGCTTGTCAACAGCCACGCCGCCGATAACATCGAACCCAACGCGGTGGCGAGACTGGACAGCATGCAGGCGATGGAGGACATGGCCCCGAGCGGCGGCAGGCATGGAGACGTGCACTTGGTCCTCGGGGATGTGTCGGTCAACTTGGACATCAGCCCGGCCGTCTCGTGGACGTTCCACACCCAGCCCGGCGCCATTCGGCGTATCATCATGAACCTGCTGGGTAACTCACTCAAGTACACAAGCGCCGGCTTCGTCAACATAAGCGTGCGCCAGAGCAATGCAAAGGGCGACAACCCTGCAAAAGGCGCTCATGTCGAGATTGTCGTTACCGACTCGGGAAAGGGCATTTCGGAGGACTACCTCAAGAATCAACTGTTCACGCCTTTCGCGCAGGAGGATAATCTGTCCGCGGGGACAGGTTTGGGGTTAAGTCTGGTGCACCAGATTGTTGTCAATCTTGGCGGGACCATTAACGTCCGCAGCAATGTCAATCGTGGCACGAGGGTTGCCGTTCGACTTTCCCTACATGGTGCCATTCAACCTTCCGCACCCTCCGGTCCCCTCAAGTCTGCGGGCTTCAACGAATTCCAAGCTCAAGTTTCAGAGCTGAGGGGCCTTCGGGTCCGACTTTTGGGATTCCCAACTGACTATGGGGTCGAAACCCTCGAGGGTCTCTCAGGCACAGTTGTCAGCGAAGCTGCTCTGCTCCAACACCTCTGCAAAGAATGGCTGCACATGCAACCTATTGAAGAACAGTCAGCTGAGCCACTACTGCCCGATCTCATCCTAGCCACCGACCGCCATCTCGACCAGCTTTTATATGATCGACGCCATGGCACAATCAACACTCCCATCGTGGTTATTTGTCGAAATGCCCTCGCCGCGCGCCAGCTAGCCATCTCACCGAGGTTCACGAGCAAACGCGTCGTGTTTGAGTTTATCTCCCAGCCGTAAGCCCCCTGTCCCCTTCACTCTGCATAACAAGCGTCAAATTGATGCTAACGACGCTATGCGTATAGTATCGGCCCCAGAAAACTCGCAAAGGTCCTGTTGTTGAGCTTCAGGCGATGGACGAAGCTGCAAGCCGGCGTGATTCCTACACTCACCGCCATGTCCCTGGTTACCGATCAACCCACCCCAGCAGACGGCGGTGACCACAGACTGACAGGGTTGGGTTTGTTGAAGATGGCCCGCAGCCCCGGCGCCAGCAGCACGGAGGGATTCGCGGACGTGGACTCTCCCCACGACATGTTATCCCCCGACTCAGAGATCAGCGAGCCGCAGTTCCCTGCGATCGAGGAACAGCTCCAACAAGACCCGCCCTCGGCTATGGAGGTTGAAACCCCCATAGACGGCATCGTCGCACGTCACGACCGGTCAAGAGACGTTTCCCTGTCAATGCCGAACTCACCAGCGCGTGCTGCTGCTACTACCACTACCACTACCACTACCACTCCCCAACCCGGCGCAACAACACCGACGACGCCCCGGCCGAACAAGCCACGCTTCCTCCTCGTCGACGACAACCCGCTGAACCTCAAGATCCTAGCCTCGTACGTGAAGAAGCTGGGCTACCTCTTCGACAGCGCCACGGACGGCAGGCAGGCCGTGGAATGCTTCCAGAAGAACGCCGGTTGCGTCAGCTGCATCCTGATGGACATCTCGATGCCCGTCATGGACGGCTTCGAGGCGACGCGGCGCATCCGCGCGCACGAAAAGGCGCAGGGGCTGCCGAGATGTTACATCTTTGCGCTGACGGGGCTGGCGTCCGCGGGCGCGCAGCAGGAGGCGTTTGCGAGTGGTATTGACTTGTTTTTGACGAAGCCTGTGAGGCTGAAGGAGTTGAGCAAGATATTGGAGACGAGGAGTATTTCATGATTATGTGTGATGGGTTACGTGCTATGCATCGAGGGCATCTTGGAGGGGGGCGCATGATGGTTAAGAAAACGGGGGAAGGGAAAAGAGGGGGGGAATCGTTGGGACACGCTATGAGAAGGTGGGCGGCAGATGCCGGCGCCTTGGTTCACGTATACGGATGATACCCATCGCCATGGCTGGAGGCGTTCTACTCGAGTTGCTAGACTTTTGAAGATACCCATCCTTAGTATGATGATGCAAGAACGGATGATGGCTATTTGCCGGGTGCGAATACCAGCAACCATGGGAATGAACAAGACACTTGAAGTACACTGTATCGATATATCATGGTCACAAAGCGGGATATGTGCGCGAAAGTCAGATGGACACAAGACGTGAAGTTTGCCCACGTGCATTGGATAACCGAATACTTCGCCGCCTCTGCTTGAGAAACGAACAACCCAGCATCACATCACAATCGCCCTGCATCGTGAGACATTCACGGAACACGCCCACATGGGCAAAAGATCAACAACAGCACGTCCCCTGGCAGGGAGTCCACATGCAACTCCCACAACCAGAACATGCCGACGAGTCTGAGAGTAAACGGATTCCCTGGTTTCAAATCGCTCGTAATGGCAAAACGGCACAGTACCAATGTGAATTTTTGACACGCATCATCCTTGGATACAGATATTTATGAAGTGGTTTAATGTTGATATCCGTAGTTGTAACCGAGTATCGCAGACTATGAAGCAGGACTATGGAATGATTCCTTGCGGTTTTTTTTTTTTTTTTTTGTTT